>CAUYRT010087872.1:0-31565 GCA_963574885.1 Lepilemur ruficaudatus | reverse complement strand
TCCCAGTACCATTTATTGAAAAGAGATTTTTTCCCCAATGTATATTTTTGTCTGCTTTGTCAAAAATTAGATTATCATATGTGGATGGTTTCATCTCTGGATTCTCAGTCCTGTTCCAAAGATCTATGTCTCTGTTCTTGTATTAACTGTTGTTAAGTGTACCGTTTATGTAAATTAGTGTCTGAAGGCCTTGTAAATATAATATTCCCTCAATTATTTAGTCTATACACTTAGCTCTATGAAGAAGGATTTATTCATCAAAAGTAAACACTAAGTCAAATAATGATACATTCTGAAGGTTGTGACCAAATTAATGATGTTTTGATGTTGTTTTATATGTTTGCTCATGTTCAGGTAATCCTTTCCACATCTGTTAATGTTAGAATTATTGATCTCAGATGACTACCAACCAGAGGACTTGGACTCATTAATTTATTCCTATTTATGTTACCAAGAATATCACCCTCTGCAGACAGGAATATAATAAATGCAAATTAAAATCAATAGCTGTAAGTACCATTACAATGAGAATTCTGAAATGGCAAAAATCTTTATGAATGCTAAGTTATGGCTTCTTTTATTCAAACCATATTCAGAAATTCATATCTTGGTAAAAAAAGAAGTGCCTTGGTAGTACTTTTAGGGAGAACTGGAATTTGTATTATTATAACGATGAGTACCAAATTTTATACTTTTAAATGCTGTACAGGCAGTCTCTCTACCCCCATACACAAGACTTTTACCCAACAAATCTTGCACTGATTGGCAGATTTGTTGTTGTTGTTGTTGTTAAAATAAAAAGAGTTTTAAAATTTGGTAATATTTAGATAATGGGGTTTATATTTCAAAATACCATTTGTCTAGTTTATTCAGCCAAAGGAAATTCTTGCTTCAGTGGTGACGTATTTAAATGCCTACTACTTCTGTGGTCATACTGCTACAACTTAAGACAGTAAAGGCTATTCTTATAAGGACAAGCTAGGTGTAGAGTATTTACTAATTAAATAATAAGAGTAGATTGAATCAACTTAGAGCCTAGGTTGAATTAACAGTCATACTGGTTTCAGCCTCTAGTCCAGATATATCCTACAAACATTCTAAAGATAGTATTTCCCCACTGTCTCCAGGTCTGGATATACTACAAGTCTAACTTTTCCCAAAATTCAATCAATTCAAACCCAAATCTTGCCTTTGATTGACCATCTTCTTTGTTCCCTAATCTTTTCAGCTAGTCAAAACTTGTTGCCCCCTAGATTAGGTTTATCATCCAGTGTAGACAATAATTTCTGTCAAGTGTTTATTTTTATTAAGTGAAGAAATTGTTACTCTTAGGAGAAAAAGAATGACTTGACAATTCTTATTTAGCCAAATTATATTCATGTTTATGAGTTGTGAATGATACTGTATCAAATGAGATATTATGCATTTATATGCATAGGTAGGTCAGCATATTTGGAAGAAAACCAACCTAGAAAGGGTTTTGTTTAATATCCTAACAACATCCTCTTATCTTTGATAGTCTTTTCTCATTTCAAATTTCTTTTCACAGATTAAAATGTGTAAAGTAAAATGCAAATAATTGCCAAGTGCTGGTAGTTGATAGAGTGTGCTTCATGACTGATACATTAGATACCAAATTTCAAAATAATTACCAATAATTTTGTGCATAACTGAATTAGGGAATATAAGTGATAATGACACCACTATAAAATATTTTATCTTTTCTTTAATTTGTATATATTTAAACTGCATTCTCTTTTAATTGCCATGAATAAATAGTTTGAATTCAAGTAGGAAAAACAGCAAAAATAATATCTTTGCTTGACTATTCAGATAAAAAACTTATGTCTGAATGAATTCCAAGCATAATTTGTTATTATTTATACTACAAAATTTCCTTTAAATGTTGACTACCAATGTATTGATTTAATTTTATTAATTGATAGTTTGAAACCACTACAGAAAATTAAAAAGGAAAAAGGAAATTAAACAGTAAATTATTCCAAAACTCAGGAAGTCTGTCAACTTACTTTATTATAGGTTTATTACAGGTCACTGAAGCAGCATGCACAAAAAGATGGGGAAATAAGCACATATGTCTTTGTAGTACACACTTGGTGTAACCTAATTGAATAAATGCCTATGTAGAATTGTGCATTAGAAGATTAACGTAGTTTAAAGAAAGGCCCTTTGCCCCCAGCTGATTTTTGACAAAATGACACTGCAGAGAAATAAGGAAATAATAGTCTTTTAAAATAAATATTGTTAAATCAATTGGCCAGACACATAGAAAACATTATCCTTGACCCCTCTCTCAAATTGTATACATAATTCAATTCTAAATGGAATGCAGATGTAAATGTGGAAAATGAAAGAAAGTTTTAAGAAGAAGAGGAGAAACTCATTATTCACTTGCTAAGCAAATATTTCTTAAATAGAAAACAAATATAAATGAAAATGTTGATAAACTGAACTACATTAAAATTGAAAACGTCTGCTTATCAAGAGATAGGATTCAGGAGTGAAAAGTCAGGCCACAGAGAAGGCGAAGATATTTGCATTACATACATTTTAAAGAGTAAATATGCAGAATATGTAAAGAAATACAAATCAATAGGAGAAAGGCAAAAAACCCAATAGGAAAATGTCAAAACACTTGAATTAGCACTTCCAAAGAAAGACACCCAATGGCCAGTAAAATATACAAAAAGGTATTTGTTATGTACTGAATTCTATCCCTCAAAAAATATGTTGAGGCCCTAATCCTCAGTGTGGCTATCTTTGGAGATAGGGCCTTAAGGAAATAATTAAGGTTAAATGAGGTCATAGCGTGAGGCTCTAATCCAATTTGACTGGTGTCCTTATAAGGGGAGGAATTGACACCAGGAACATGTTTGCACAGAGGAAAGGCCGTGTGAGGACCCAGCAAGAAGTGGCTGTCTGTAACCAAGGAGAGGGGCCTCTAGCAAAACCAAATCTGCAGTTAGTGGTGAACAGAATTAAACTAAACGGACAACAGAGACCAGACCCAGATAAACTACAGATCAAATTAACCCTCCCTCCACCCCATAGCTCAACTGAAGAATAGATGTGCAGGAAGTAAGTTAATTAATATCTATGTTTTTGTATGAAAACTCTGGCACATAATCACAAATTACTAAACATACACAAAAAAATTAGAAGATATGACATACAGGTAAGACAGAGAATAGGGTACAGAAGCAGACTCAGAAAAGACTCTGTTGTTGAACTTACAAGACAGTGATTTCAAACAACTACGAGGAAAAAAAACGCCAAAGTCCATTGGAAAAAGTGGATTCCATACACGAAGAGATAGCCATTCCAGCAGACATGTGCCACTGTAAAAAAGACCCATACAGAAATGCTAGAAATGACAAATATAATATCAAATATGAAGAATGTATTGGTGGGCAAAACAGGAGGCTATTTAGGATTAGTGTACTTGAAGTTTGGTCAATGCAAACGGAAATAAAAAAGTAAAAAAAGAGTTTAAAAATACAGAAAAGGGCATGTCTGCTGCACAATAGTCTGCAGCCTAATGTTCTTGTAATTAGATTCCCAGGAGAAAAAGAGAGAAAAAGTATGCAGAAAAAAATACATTTGAATAGTAAATTATGGAGGACTTTTTAAAATCGAGGAAAAACATTTACTCACAAATCCAAGAATATCAGCAAAAATCTTGGCAGAATCAAAGACAAAGAAAAACATATTGGCATATCATAATCAAACTGCTGAAAACTAAATGTAAATAACAGATATTAACATCAGCCAGGCATATATTAGAGAGCTGCAATTCATTACAACAACAGAATCAGGAATTGATTGTGGTTTGAGATTCATTGCAACTATTGTTAGGTCTAGTTCACTACTGACTTCGGATGACTCCAGCCTACTGTCTGCTCTCACTTGTGCTAGACTGGGGCTTGCTGTACTATGGGGCTTTTCTCAGCTTTCCTTCTCCACCAGCTTCCAGCAGTCCTTGCACACCTACAGAGGGAGTCCTCTCCATATGCTAGTCTTCCTTCTCCAGGGGTGGACGGCTTTTATTATATTTTGCTTACAGCTGAGATTGCTGTAGAGGCAGATTGGGCTTTCTATTGTCCTGGTCAGCCAAGTCCTGCATACCTGCCCCCTAGCCATGGGGCTTTCTTAGCATTGCCACACCTGTATTTGTGATTTGTCTTGGGCAGGAAAGTGTTTCCTATTCCTCTTCCAGTGGTAACTGACCCCTGTTTGATACTGATGCAGAATTCTGAGCCCACTATGGTTTCCTGTCTCCCTTGTATGTACAGAAGGTCATCACATCTATCTCTTGTCTAGACACAATTGGCCTTTGCCTGTATCCTGAATATAAGACACTGTTATTGCCTCTCATCCAAAGACAAAGGTGTTTTTGCTTCTATTCCTTTCCCAGAATGAATTAATTTTTTACTGAGCCCTGGAGGTTGAGTGATTGTTGCTGATACCCCAGGATTTTAAGGGTTGCTTCATAGCAGACAGTGATTATATTTAGCAGGGTCTTGTATTTGTACCTGAGCAGTGGTTGATTACTTCCTCCACATCTGTGCCACCAAGGGAGGTCTCTTCAGTGTCCTTCCTGTTATACCCCTCCTTTTCTAATGAGCATCTACAGGAGTCCCGTGCAAGAAACGCAGTAAGTGAATATAAACCTCCCTTGGGTCTCGGGATTCTAGCTATTCCAACCTGACTTGCTAGCCCACACTTGTTTTTTCGATATGTGTTACAATTTAGCCCTTTTTTTCCCATATTTGTTTGTATGACATCCATGTCGTTCTTCTGCTCTCTGTCTCAGGTAAAAGAGACAGTTCCTTTGTTCCATTTCTCACTGGAGAGAATTACCCCTCTCTAAAACTCAGCTTACTTGGTTGACTTGTAACTTTAGCTCTCTCATGGGCTCAATAAAAGTTATGATTTTGTAGATTATCTGGCTTTTTCTTTGATTGTTAGTTTGATGTTAGTTTGAAAGTGATATTCACTTGACACTTTCTGCATCCTAAGCAGAAGCAGAACACCAGGGTATTTTATATGTTTACTTATTCTAGAGTAAGAATCAATCTGTTGAGATGTGGTACAATCAGGGTGCATAAATTCCCCTTTCCCCTGCTCATGTCCACTTAGGTGTTGCTAGAATCGACCAAGCATTTCATTGCAGAAAGAAGGATGGTTGTGCACCTGTTATAATTTTTATTTGTAAACAGTAGAGCTAGACCATGTGGCCTTAATTTAAAATATATCACAAGGCTAAATTAGACTAGCAGACTAGCAAGGGTATAATTTCTTAAACTTTATTGGATGGAAATATTATCTCCTATTTAATCGCTTGCCTTGTGATGATATTAACCAGTAGATCAAAAAAGCCAACCTAAGAATGCCAAGCACTTTCTTCCACTTCCGGTCACTTATTCCTGATATTTCAGCTTCTGTGTTAGGATGTATGTTTATTTCTTCTCTCCCGCTACAATGCATGCAGACACCTAAAGAGTATTAAACTCTTTGCCCTTCTGTTTTTGGGTTGTAGCATCTCCAGGAAGTTGACATGACTGTATTCACAGTGACCAACCAGAAAGAAGGAAACACTGCCCAGTTTTCCGCTTGACAAAGATACTATGTTTTTGTAAGCCAGAGCCAGAATAGTAGTGATAAAAAGCTGAATCATATTACTAATTTTCTTTCAAGAAGAACAAAATGTCTGGCTTATAGTAAACACTTAATAATAACTGAATGAATGAATGATGACTTCTGATTATGATTGTTAATTGGTTCCACAGGTTATAATTAATGGATGTCTCCTTCAGCCCCAGATGTTGGTGATAGCTAATTGCCACTCTTAGATTAATGTTCATCTCCTTTCCCATTCTTAATTGTTTCTTCGGTGGGGAATTGGAAGGAGCTGCATTAGCAATCATTGTCTCAATAGAATTTTTAACTAAAAATTCTAGCTACTCTAACTATTCTAACTATTTTTAACCAAGAATTCTATAGTTCTCTGTGATTTGGGGACCTAATTAAAGTGCTTTGTGTTTAGCTTTGTGATTTCCTGTAACCTGTGGCCACATTGTCCATTTCTATAATTTACAAAATGAATGGTAATAGGAAAGTTGTGAAATTCTCCTTTTAAAATTAATGTGATAATAATACCACTCCATTTTACCTCACATTTTTTCAGGATTAAATGAGATCGCAAATACAAAAGTTTTTGCTGACTCCTGAACCGTGTATAAATTTATTATGTGTTCAAATCGTGAACTCCTGTGGACAAGTTATTTGGGCTTAGATTACTTTTGTGTTCAAGGCCTAGCATGTAGTCTGCACCTTCTAACTGTTGATAAAATAAATTAAATATTTGTGATATAAGGACAATCGTAATAATAAGTAGAATAATGTGCAGAATAATAGATTTGTAACTCACTTCTAATTTCTTATCAAACAACACAGAACCACGCATAAAGTGAAAATAATTCCCTACATGTAGCTGACTGCTCAGGTATAATAGAAATGGATAATTGGTCCTCATTTCTTGGCCTGTTTACTCCAATTCCTATCCCTATGATCTATGAAGAGTTATTTAATTTCCCTATGCCTTTAAAATAGTAATAATATTTATATCATATATTACAACTTTAAAATATAATTTATTATCTGTATAAATTACATAGAAATATTATATATTTATAAAGATAATAATATTTGCTATTGTGCTATTTTATCCTAATGCCACAGTTCCTCAGATAGGCTTGCTATAGAATATAGTCGCTTTTTAAATGTTTTTATTCCTTTTCTTTTCTTCAGGAACTTGTAATAAGTGATAACTTTAACAATACGCATCTTATTTAGAAAGAATTTCAAACTTCATATATTAAGTACATTTTATCATGTTTAATTAATGAATTCAAATAATCCATAAGAACTCTTAAGCTTTTAGTATTAAGTAAGCTAAATGGTAATTTAGCCTAAAAATAAAATAACTAAAAATTTAAAACATTTTTTAAAAATTACCTAAACCAAGGGAAGCAAGAGTAAAACAAGTGTATTTCTTCAACTCCTACTCATCCTTCAGGTTTTAGCTTATATTTAAGACTCTCAGAGAAAATTCAAAGGACCTCTGGACAAGCCCAGCTCATTATACTAGCTACTTTCAAAGTATACTATTCCCCTTAAAGTAAATGATTTATGAATTTTTTTTTTTTCCTGAGACAGAGTCTCACTCTGTCATCCAGGCTAGAGTGCTGTGGCGTCAGCCTAGCTCACAGCAACCTCAAACTCCTGGGCTCAAGCGATCCTCCTGCCTCAGCCTCCCTAGTAGCTGGGACTACAAGCATGTGCCACCACACCCGGCTAATTTTTTCTACATATTTTTAGTTGGCCAATTAATTTCTTTCTATTTTTAGTAGAGACAGGGTCTCACTCTTGCTCAGGCTGGTTTCAAACTCCTGACCTTGAGTGATCCTCCCGCCTCGGCCTCCCAGAGTGCTAGGATTACAGGTGTGAGCCACCACGCCCCGCTGATTTATGAATTTTTGATCTTCTCTTTTCCTTGTTAAAATGTAAGCTTTGTAAGGGAGATGACCATTTGGGTCTTATTTATCACTGGCTTTTCAGTCCTTAGCATAGTATCTGAAACACCATAGGACAGGATCAATGCATTTATTCAACAAATATTTATCAATTTCAAATGTAATTTTAAAGGCAATTAAATTCACATTTTAATTTTAAATAGCACTAATTTAAAATATGATGATGCTATTTTATTTTGATGCCTGCAAATCATCATTCTGGATTCTAAGGTCATGCTATTAAAGCTAATTTCATGTGATGAACTTGCTTCCCAAATTCCAAGACCTAAGTTATATCTCCTCCTGTGGGGACTCTCTCTGAAGCCCTATAGCACAAAACAAATTTGTTCAATGACTCTCAATAGACTCGCAAGACATTTTACTGTCTTAACAAAATAATATTTATGTACTATGCTTTTCAGAGGACTAATCTGGACTTACTTTACTTTAGCGGCAAAATGTTAGTGATTAGTAGCCTGTTTACAGATGCCGACCTTTATTGGCATTTGGGAAGGTGTGTCTAATTAGCTATTAAAGCTAATTTCCTATGATGAACTTGCTTGCCAAATTCCTCAAGAAAAGAATGCACTGGTGTCAATGATTTGAAGTGTTCCAGTTCCTTGACAAATACATCTGTTATGGAAAAATTGCAAATTTTGAAAGGCATGCAATATTCTGTGGATGTTCTCCCACGATGACTGTGGAAGAGTTATGAACTTTAAAAGATTTGAGTCAACTGGACATAATATGATGCTGAAAAACAGATTAATGTGGCTTTGTTTCTTAGGGGGATATGAATGGGAACTTTGTTTAAAAACATAAAACAATAACAACCCACATCCAAAGATGAATGTAGAAATGCAAAGTAATAGGCATCTAAATTAAGCCATTAATTTGTTTTTTCATATTTTCTCATAAATTCAGTATAATTTTGCTGCTTTTGTTCTCCAAAACATTTTAATAATGGTGCAATTCCAGTATTAGTGAAATTATTTAAATAATATGGTTTCATATGACTTGAAAATAATTAAAGATATGTCAATGGTAGTGTGTTTAAAAAGAACATTTTATTTTTGTCATTTATTAGACAAAAAAGGATTTACATATATACATATGTATATAATATTTTTTTAAATTCTGTAAGTTAATCACAAGATATTACTACTGAAATTCATTTTTAATTTACTCATTTTTAAAATTTATTTTCATCTATAGGCATAAATTTCACAATAATTATGAATAAAAAGGCTCCAGATAAGATAATGGCATATTTTCTCTGAAAGCAGACTATATTTTGCTATAAAAACATGACAACAGTATGGTTCTAATTGCCTCCTATATTTTGGAGAGTGGCAGCTGGCCAATGAACTGTATTTTTTTCCTCCTAAAAAGATATAATCAAATAAATAGTAGATGAAGCTTTTGTTGACTCTTGGGTATGTAAATTAAGCATGCTATTTAACAAGTTATTTTGTCATCCTGGTAAGTGGAAACATTGATTTGCAAGACTAATTATACTCGCTATTTTTAGAACAAGCAAAGGGCTTTGCATTATGTAGTTTTGTAGGGCATCAAAATTAGGCAGGTTCCCTGCAGGTCAGGCATCCTCAGCAGACGCCTGAGATGTTTACATAAAACTCATCTCAGTGGAGGAGGTGAGGTTTATAATTCACCATGGGGCCATTTCGCATTTTGAAGTCAATTGGAGCTGTCTGCATAGACACACCTCTCCAAATGTCAATGAGGGTCTGCATCTGTAAATAGGCTACTAATTACTAATATATCTTTAATGGTAAATAAGTCCAGAACTTTATTAGTCCCTTGAAAAGCATAGTATATAAATATTCTTTTGTTAAGCCAGTAAAATGTCTTGTGAGTCCACTGAGAGTTATCAAATAAATTTGTTTTGTGCCACAGGGCTTCAAAGGGAGACTCACAGGAGGAAATATATGATAACTTGGGTCTTGGACTTCTCCAAAGAAATATAGAAATGACAATTCTTACCTATGAAAGAAGTATATAACTACTTTAACACAGAATTGTATTTTAGGCTTCTGATTTTCAACTACAGTGAAATTTAGGTTTTTCATGAAATGGCAGAATATATTTTCTGGACTTTTGAACAACTACTTTCTCTTAAGCTTGTTTAGGGTAGAAATCCATGAATTGGAATTCAGTGTCAAGAAGAAAGGGAAAATATACATAACCTGGAAATATGTATTCAATTCTCATGCTTGTCTCTATGAGGGCTTGCTTAGAGCACTAACTTTATTATTTAATAGAAAATAAACTCTCCCTTTATTATTCCTTATTGAGAAGTTTGCCAATAAATATCTTCTTTCAATATATAGAGAGACAAAGAGGGACTAAGATTAATTCTGGCTAGGGGCTATCGCAGAGCTGTTCAAATGAACTCTCTTCCTGAGAAATCAGTTTATTTCTCAATAGATAATATATTCCTGCTGGAGAAGACATCACATCACGGGAGGAGCTGCATGTCCACTTAAGCACTTGCACAGGTTTATAGATACTCAATGCCAAGGCACAGTCAGAGTTGATGGCAATGTTCTTGCTAGTGGCAATGGCTGTATTTGCAAGATTCAAATCGGCACCATTTATATTAAGCTATAATGTTAAATATTTACCCTCAATCTCCTTGCTCCTGCAGTGTTGGTTTATACATGGACAGTTAGCCATCAAATTAAAAGACACATTTGGAGAAGCAAAACTCTAATTTAGCAGCATTTATATCATGATTTTTTTTTTTAGTTTTTTAGTCCTCAATACTAAGGACTTATTTTACCTGTACCTCTCAAAAGATGAAATAAATATGGCCCCAATTATATATTATGTAAGCACAGATAGAGGTGAAATAACATTTGTTGAAGTTTAGCTACATGGCCGAGCACTATGTTAGGAACGTCATACATGTTATTTTCTTTAATCTCACAGCAATTCTGTGAGATTGGAATTATTGTCCTCACTTCGCAGAGCTGAGAGTCACAGATGTTAGTAACTCAGTCTTTCCATTTGGTGCTTTAATTGCCTCTAAAACAATTCTTTTAATTAGTCATTAGCTGATATTTAAAGATTACTAATAATGAGAAATTGCAGCCAGTTTATTTAGCTCTAAAAATTTTATAGTTGTCCTGTCTAACGTCTTAGAAATCAGGCACAAGTGCACGAGTAGCTAATTAAATTAAAATTAAATAAAACTAGAAATTCAGTCCTTAATCTCATTGGCCACAATTCAAGTGCTCAACAGTCACGTGTGGCTAGTGGTTACCATACTCAACAACACACATTATAAAACATTATAACATGTTCAATGCAGAGAAATCTACTGGACAGTACTGGTCTATAGTTTTATAGACACACACATACATACACATGTGTACATACATAAATATGTACATATACACATACATACATATAACATACGTGTTTATGTATCTCCATATTCTTTAAATGAATTAACACATATTCCTAATATATTAAATTCTAGAGGACCTGTTCTGGCTAGGGTCTGAGCCGTCTTAAATCCAATTTATTGACTGACAGTCTTCACTCCCTATATGATGGCTCTTAAGTAACTTCAAATACCCCTATAGCTTGATAGCACAGTTTGAAAATGGCTGTTTTAGAGAAATTATTGTTGTCATCATTATAATTGTTATATATAATTATAGAATGTCAGAGATGAAATGGATTCAAAGATCATCTCGTCCAATCACCTTATTTTGCCAAAGAGGAAACTGAAGTGTTTGCAGTTGAAGTTATTGTCATCCTTCAAACTTAACAGCTCACTTGTTTTTCCTCTTTGCTTATTTCAAATTTCCATTCACTACACACAGAAGAGAAAAATAAACTAGAGTTTTTTAATTGAAGTCTATGAACTCAGTTAAAAGGGCACAGATCCCCAGAAATTGCATAATCCAGAGGAATGAGCCATTGATCCACATAGATTTCATCAGAATCTCAAAGAATTTTGTGATGTTCAAAACAATAAGATCTATCATGACCTGAATTGTATGTGAAACTTAAGTTTCCTAAGTAATAATTATATATAAGGTTTTAAAAGACTTGCCTTATATAATATACTGAGACCAAAAATAACAAGAAATGGGCAAGCATCAGAAGAGATCAGCCTCTATCAAAAAATCCCAAAACAACAATTATTCAATTGCAGGAATATGAGATTCCAGTATAAATAGGATGGACTCATAATCTAATATAGGATATAGCAATAGGAGCAAACTTAGAATGAAAAGGAAGAATTCTGAATTGGATAGCTTGGTATGAAATCCTGTTACAAGAAAATATAACTAAAGATTTCTCACAAGCCCTCACCCATATAACAAAACAACTAGCTATTCAACAACTATAGGATAGTACTGAAGTACAGTATAGAATTGTAACTACTTATGGGAACCATTAGGTATTGTTCATAGTACTATCTTTGGAGAGAATAAAGGGTGGTGCATAAAGGTTGATTATATTATACATAGAAGAGATGAAATTTGGCATTATTAGATAGAAATTGCTGAAAACTGAACTGATATAACTAATTTGACTGAAGGATGTAAATTTTCTCCCACATCAATATGAAAACAGTATGTTAAATGGGTGCCTGTCATTTAAGGGGATTTAATTGACTGTAATTGAAATGTTGCTACTGACATCGACAGATGTGAGAAATGGCCAGTTGCATGGGTTTATTCCCAAGATATGGAACAAACTGAACACTTGTTTACAATTTAGCTGTTCTATATTTACTCTCCAAAGAGTACCCCATTATAGAACTTTAAAAATGGATAATGGGCTTGGTATAAGATGTGTCTTATATTGCAAACATGACTTGGAAAGATGAAATTATTTCTGTTGGCTGTAGATTAATGTATAAAAAATAATAGGACTCACCTAATTGATACATATTTATAAGAAATATACTCAGCCATGCAAGAAAAACTTCAAATCAAAGCTTTAGACTACCAAGTCCCACATGATGATTATACATTAGGTATGAATTGGGAATAAAACAGATGAGAACCGAAGAATAACTCAAACTGTAAAGCACTTAGAAAAACAAGCTATAAAAACCAATCAATGAATCATATAAAATTGTTATATGTTAAAGAATAATTTTTGTGTATTGCTAATCAAAAATCTTCTCTATCTATCAGTGGTATGTTTTCAAAGGCTATTCTATTTACATTTTAAAATCCATCTTGTCATAGTATTAATCATTGGTTTATTTAGGTATGTTGCTTTGGATTTGTTGAATATACAGAAAATTAAGAACAGCTCAAAGAGAAATCATCTCTGTAATGCAAATTGCATGGAAAATCTGATATTATCAAAAGGGGGAATGATTATGTGAAAACTAAACTAAACTTACTGAGGAATGTAGAAGGATATGCCTAATCATATGTGCTAAATACACTGGCAGGAGCAACTGTAGGAGGTACTGATAAAGAATTATGAAGAACAAAATGTTAGCATAAGCCTGATAAAGAATTATGGAAAACAAGACATCAAAGTAAGCTCAACATATCTTGTGACACAAATTTGAAAATCTGCTGTTAACTAAAAGTAGGAATGATATATAATAACCATAATTTTAATTCTATATAAATAGAGCTGAAAATCTATTAAATACTACAGCTTTGTTACCACTTGCTGGCTACTTCCATACATTCAGGGTATTATGTTTTGCGAAAAAAAAATTAGCTTAGTTCTATATCTATGAATTGGCATTTGCTTTAAGTCTCAATTTCTTTTCTTTCTTTTTGCAACAAAGAGAGGTCTACAGAACAGTTTGTATATATTTCCTGAGGAATCTATTTGCAAAGTTGAGAGTGAGAGATTAGAGAAATAGGAGTAATTAGACAATTATGTAGCATTAATAACACTATTACATTATGCTCCTTCAGCACAATTGAGTTGGAAATTTAAAATTGAAAATGTTTTGTGTAATAACTTCATTTTACCCCTGACATGTTAACTTAGTTTAAAATTACTTATTAGTTTTGCAGAGTGATAAATAGGCTAAATAGGCTAAATAGGCTACTGAGATGACTAGGCATTTCTAGATTGTTTGCACCTTTAACCTCTGAAAGTTTCCAAACTTTGTCTGTAATTAATCCTGCTAAGGGCTCCTGACTCCTAAAGCCAACCTACAAGATACTTCCTGCCAGGTGCCGCTGCCATGGTTAATAGCAGATGAAGTTGGAGAATAGTTCAGAGGAGATATTTGCAGGTCTCTGCAGGGAGTCAATGCAGTGGAAAATCAAAACACTTGCCTATCACAATGGAATAAAATGTTCTTTGGGATGGCCTCCCTGCTGCTGCTCCTGGCAGATAAGCTGGAAGATACCAAGCAGAGGATAATACTGAAGGGCAAGCTGGAATTGATTATCATTTGGGTTCACTTAATTAGGCCTTTTTCAGCTGGAACAGATTTCCCAATCTCTCTGCCATCACAAATGTTTTCCACCTTGGATATGCACAGAGGCATTCTTTTGTGGCATGGTCAAACTGTGGAACAATAGCAATCTTTATAAAGTAACTCTTATGGGCTCCATGCACTTCATATACTTTATTTTTCATTTAATCCTTCAATCATCCATTTCATCCTGTAAAATAGGTTTTATTAACCACATTCCACAGATGCAGAAACTGAGGCCAAAAAAGGTATAGGAATTTGGCTAATGCCATACAATTAGTGAGTAAAGGATCCAAAATACACACCCAGATATCTGACTCTAAATAAATGGTTCTCTATGTGGTTACATATTAGAATCAGTGAGTGGAGCTTTTTAAATATTCAAGTGCCCAGACCAGCACCGAGATCAACCAAATCAGAATGGTTGTGGAGGGTGTGAATTGTGGGTCCCAGGCACCAGTTTTTTTTAAAGCTCCTTAGATAATTCCAATGGGCAGCTGAAGTTGAGAATAACTTTTGTAAAACTTCTGCTCTTTCCACTACACCTATTTTCTCCAAATTTGCTCCATCATAAAAATCACTTAAAGTGTTTATTAGGAATACAGATTGATATTTTGTTTACCCAGCTATTCTGATTTACTAGGTCTAGGTGGGGCCTGCCAGTCAAGTCCTAGTTTTAACAAGCACCCCAGGTGATTTGTATAATCAGGAAGGTTTGAGGAACACTACAGAACACGCTACTTTCTCTTAGCACAGGTGTTATGCACACTCACAGTTAAGAGAACCAGGGCCAGTCATTTGTCACACCATTAAACAAACAAGGGCATTATAAATTCTGACTTGTGAGGTTCTGGATATTTTTATATGCATTTTTCCTATTTGAGATTGAAAGTTTCTAGAGAGTGGGTACTATCTCTGTACTTCTTTTAAGTCTCACTACCTTTAGCATAGCCTATGTCTTTTCACATAGTTATTATCTGAAAATGCTTATTAAATATTTATCAAATAATTATTATTTATCAGCAATAAGTCCCATGGGCATAAACTAGATGATTTAAATGAGCCTGTATGCACTGACTTAACAGGATTCTTGCTAAAATTGAGCAATATAAAGATGAACATAGAAATTCAAAAGTCAAGGACTAGTTGGGAAGAGGATAGGATTCAGAGGAGCCTGATTAAAGTTTGACCAAGAAGAGACTCTTTGTCCAAATATTGCTTTTGTGTTCAAAATTTTTTCAATACTTTCTTCTTCCTAAGAGAAAGAGAGGAAAGGCATAATGTTATTTTAAACAGAAATACAAGGTACTTCATTAATTTTAATAATCCCCAAAACTTAAAAACGGAAAACTATTTAACACTTAACAGTATGGCAATTCTTTCTTAAAAATGTTTTAAACATAGGTATTTATAGACAGTTCTATGAAACATTATGCTGCCCTTAAAAATAATTATAAAAATGGTGTAAAATTATAAAAAGCACTTGAGTCAATGTTAAGAAAATGAAGTAGAATATAGAATATAGAGTTATGATACAGTATTATAACAACAAAAGGTAAAAATGTGCAGGGACAAAAATTGGAAGAGAATATGCAAAAATGGAAATTAATTTTCTATTTGAAATTGTTAGTCTCATGCACTGATTTTTCTTTCTTTGAAAAATTACTTTTAATATTTTTATTATGTTCTTTAATTAAAAAACCTCAAATTAAAAAAATCATCTTTATGAGCCTATATGCATTATAATATGCATATAGAAAAGAAATAAGCATCTGCAGCTTACAATCACTCCTACAATATTTATAGGATACTAGACAGCACTACCAAAGAGATTGTAGACTCTTCTTTGGCAGTGTGAGTGATGCTCAAAGATTAATATGTGGTTGTCAATATAAATCTTCTTCCCAAGAAAAGACCTTACTTACCCAGAAGGAAGTAGCTAAGCTTATTCTGAGATACTTGTTAAAAAGGTAGATTATTTTTGCTAATGCCCAGAATAGTAGTAGTTTCTCTCTTCTCAGAATTTTCTGTGCTAGATATCCTCTTCTTGGAAAGGAATGAAATGTCTAACAATCTTCAGCTTTCCCTGCCACACGATACCCATGACTGTGACTTATAGAAGTTTGTCTTTCTCTGGTGCTGTATACCAGAGTACAGGAGACAGTGATGGGGTTTTGCTCCAGTTCATCCTCTTTCATTTCTATATCTACCATATAGTGAATATGTCAAAGAGTGAAGCCTTAAACATGATTTTTTTTTTTGAGACAGAGTCTCACTCTGTTGCCCAGGCTGTAGAGTGCCATGGCATCAGCCTAGCTCACAGCGACCTCAAACTCCTGGGCTCAAGCAATCCTTCTGCCTCAGCCTCCCAAAGTAGCTGGGACTACAGGCATGTGCCACCATCCCTGGCTAATATTTTTTTACATATATTTTTGGTTGGCCAATTAATTTCTTTCTATTTATAGTAGAGACGGGGTCTTGCTCTTGCTCAGGCTGGTTTTGAACTCCTGACCTTGAGCTATCCACCCGCCTTGGCCTCCCAGAGTGCTAGGATTACAGGCGTGAGCCACCGCGCCCGGCCCTTAAACATGATTTTTATGTCATTTTTAAAGTCTATAAAATATATCTTAAAGTCAAGTACTTTCAGGAATAGGACAGGTAACATAAATGTGCAAAGTTACCAATGGATGACAATAGGGGGTGGTGAACTGAACAGTGCATGCTCTTACTAAAGGCATTTTTTAAATTTTTATTTCAGCATATTATGGGGGTTCAAATGTTTAGGTTATGTATATTGTCTTTGACCCACCAGATCAGAGCTTCAAGCATGTCCATCCCTCAGACAGTGCTCACCATACCCATTAGATGTGTATATATCCATTCCATCCTCCCCCTCCCACCTGCCCAACACCCGATGAATGTTACTATTATATGTGTACTTGAGTGTTGATCAGTTAATACCAATTTCATGGTGAGTACATGTGGTGTTTGTTTTTACCATTCTTGTGATACTTCACTTAGTAGGATAGGTTCCAGCTCTATCCAGGATAATACAAGAGGAGCTAGATCACGTGTTTTCTGTGGCGGAGTAGAACTCCATGGTATATGTATACCACATTTTATTAATCCACTCATGTATTGATGGACACTTGGGTTGTTTCCACATCTTTGCAATTGTGAATTGTGCTGCTATAAGCATTCAAGTGTAGATGTCTTTTTTATAGAACATCTTTTCTTCTTTTGGGTAGATGCCCAGTAATGGGATTGCTGGATCAAATGGTAGTTCTATTTGCATTTATTTGAAGTATTTAAATAAAAATTTAAAAAATTAAAAGCCTGGGACAACATGTCTGGGAGCCATCCCTGGCCTCAAGGTAGGAGAATGTTCAAAATGCAAGAGTCTTCCTCAGGATGGATGTGACCTGAAACTGATGTAATATCAATAGACTGGGACTTGACTGATGCGACACACCTATTTTAGTTTTCCAATTTGTTTAAAGGAATGAGTGATTGAATTGGATCTCAAAGTATCATCAGAATAAACAAAAACCATACCACGATAGTCTCCCTCCAACACCCAACTTGGTGTCAGCCTTCTTATAGTGCTATTCCCATCACCCCACCTCACCTCATTTTTATTCACCAGACAAAGGCATGCTTCTCCATGGTCCTTCTTCCTTAAAAGTGCTATGTGAGTGGGAGGTGAGGTGTGTGTGGAGGGGGTGGTTGGAAGGTTTCTCTCTCATAAGCATATTTCTACCAAAGACCCAAAAAGAGAGGGAGCTAAATACTTTCTGTTATATGAATAGTAGAAATTAAAAAAAAATAAAGTTCTGGCTAGATCATATTGACCATGTTACTTTTGATACATGGTATAGTTTGAGCCAAAACTTACTCACTCTTTTAACCCTGAATTTGTTGGTATACCACTTTGCTTCAATTTCTCTAAGGGGAGAAAAACTGTATCAGTATATTCAGAAAAATCCTAATATAAAATTTCTATATTACCCTTCATTTTTACCCTCCAATCCCATTGTTAGATACTCACAAACATAATTTTAAGAAATATACTATACAGACCTCAACCCATATTAATGTCTCCAACACAGGCCCACTCTTGTGGCTCTCCATTAATTAAGTTAGCCAGATTTCTGCATAGTGTCAAGCATTAATGCATGTTACATGTTTGTGTAAGGTAGCTATCAATACAAATCCTCTTTTCAGGCAGGGACCTCAGCTGTACAGAAGAGAGTAGCTGACCTTATTCCTGAGAGGAATAGTGATGAATGGAGTCGTTTCAGGTTCTCAGATTATGATTCTCTGAGTCTGTCAATTCTATGAGCCCCTCCCAGGATCCTTTCTAGGAAAAAAACCCCAAAATGATGGTTGCTTTGCCTTGAAACTGCAAAAAACCAACCCCTTTTATGCCATACCATGCATGCCACCCACACAAATGTCCCCAGTGAAATAAACCACTCCAATAAATCTAATTAACAATGTGTAATTTTTATAAAGATTAAATTTAGGACTGGGGGAAATGGAATTTTGCAAAACAGTGCCAGGTAACTTGGGATCCTGAAGCACTTTTTTAAAACAAACATTTTCCATCTTCTGCTGATACTGTGCAATAGTTCCTAACTGGATACTTTGAATTGCTATTTCTTACAACGTTTTATGGGGCACAGAGACTTGATTGACCAATGTCATTACCACTGTCTTTGAAGCAGTGTCTGAGGGTTTTCTACTGAAAGGCCCAAAACTACATCTACTCAGGTATTCACCACTGTCTCTCACCTGTGCCCTCCTGCTTAACCTTCTAGTAGTGATTAGGAGTTTATATAGCCTACATTTGTTGAGGGGAAACCTAGTCCAAAGTGTTATGCTCCTTATAAAAACCTGATGGAGTCTGCCAATTTCCTAGTTCTCTCTCAGCTATCTCTATAGTTTCTTTTAATTTCCGAGCATAGATTCTTATACCATTCATTTTCTCTCATACTGGAACAAAAAATCTAATGTCTTCTACAGAGATGGCCATTAGCTAAATGGTATATGACCACAACATCTCATAACTCTAATTACTCTGAGCCTAACATGGTTAGATGCAGCATGTCATAACAATACTTCTTAGATTAAAATAAGAAAATAATTTTAAATAAATGAAAAGGAAAATACAACATACCAAAACTTATGAGATGCAGCAAAAGAAGAGCTCAGAGGGTGGAGGAAACTATCATTAGAGTGAATAGACAGCCTACAGAATGAGAGAAAATATTTGCTTTCTACACATCCGATAAAGGACTGATAACAAGAATCTACAAAGAACTCAAAAAATCAAACAACCCCATCAATAAATGGGCAAAGGACATGAACAGAAACTTTTCAAAAGAAGACAGAATAATGGCCATCAAACATATAAAAAAATGCTTAATATCTCTAATCATTAGAGAAAAGCAAATCAAAACCATAATGAGATATCACCCTAACTCCAGTGAGAATGGCCTTTATCAAAAAGTCCCAAATCAACAAATGCTGGTGAGGAAGTGGAGAGATAGGAACACTCTTACACTACTGGTGGGACTGAAAATTAGTACAACCTCTGTGGAAAATAATTTGGAGATACCTCAAAGAGCTAAAAATAGAAATACCATTTGATCCAGCAATGGCACTACTACGCATACACCCAAAGGAACAAAAGACATTCTATAATAAAGACATCTGCACTGGAATGTTTATGGCAGCACAGTTCACTATAGTAAGGATGTGGAAACAACCCAAGTGCCCTTCAATCCATGCGTGGATTAATAACATATGGTATATGTACACAATGGAATACTACTCAATTACAAAAAACAATGGTGATCTAGCACCTCTTATATTACCCTGGATAGAGCTTGAGCCCATCCTCCAAAGTGAGGTATCACAAGAATGGAAGAACAGGTGCCACATGTGCTTGCCATCAAATTGTCACTAACTGATCAACACTAAGGTGCTCACATGGTAGCAATATTCAATGGGGGTTGGGGTGTGGGGGTGGGTTAACTCACAACTAATGGATGGGGCGAGTATTGTATGGGGGAAGGGCATGCCTCTAATCCTGGGTTGGGTGAGACAAAGTCATAACAGGTAACCAAAATGTTTGTACCCCCATAATATCCTGAAATAAAAAAAGAAGAAAACTAGTACTCAAAGAAATTGAATATCTTGCCATAAGGCACCAAACTGCTAACTGCATTCAAACTCAATTTGTCTGTGCTTTTACTGCTCTGTAACTCTTCAAAAACTGTAAAATCCTATTCAGATAACAAATTATAATTTTGCTATTATATTGAAATTTCATGTGCTAAAATTTGAATGTTTCCACTATTAATGTATTTAATAAAAGCTAAGATAAAAAAAAGTGCTAAGAGGAGTATTTGTAGCAGTAAACACCTACATTAAAAAAATGTTGGCTATACAGCACCAGAGAGACCAAGATGGTGGACTACAGATACCACCAGCCAGAACATCTCAGTAAGGAGAAGCTTTAGATAAAAGAGAAAAGAACAAACAGACAAACACAGATCAGATGAAGGTCTAAAGAAAGGGTGCCAGAACGTATGTGAGACTCCATGGTAAGAGGTTGGTAATAGCGACAATTAACCCGAGAGGCTCAGAAAGCAGCAAGAAGGGTAGATGTAGCAGTTAGTTTCTCCTTCCCTTGCATCTTGGACACTTGGTGGGCTCTTGAGCTGCTGGAGAGACTTTCTGCCCACACAAGCCCAGAGCCTACTGCCATCAGTGAGCTGGGAGCTTCTTGCGTACAGGGGACCAGGCTCCCAGTCTCCCTGCCAGAGTGCCTCTTATCACATAGACCAGAGCCTGGATGGCAGGCAACATATTGCTTCTCTACCCACCATGTGCCTTTGTCCTCTACAGGGGGCTTCAACTCCTCAGGTTCTGTCTTGCTTCTCCCCACACAGCCATTTCCCAACTGTGGCCCAAACTGCAGAAGAAATGGGTCTAGAAGATCCCAGGTGATCTGCGTGACTCTAAAAGCCTGGTCATTCTGGGCAGACTGATTCTCAGAGAGAGGGTCAGAGATCACCAGGGTGTTGACATTCCTCCACTTAGAATCTTTTTCTCCACTTCTTTTCCCCACCTTGGCTGCTGAGAGAGACAATTGAGCTCCCACATGGAAGCTTTCACAGGGAATAGGGCTCAGACCTCTCCTTTTGGGGTCCTGCAGTGGACAGAGGGGAGCTTAGATTGTGAGCTCCCTGCCTGTCAACCCTTGCTGGTGGTGCTTGCTTGGTGGCCCCATCAGAGTGGGGCACACTGAGGTGGAGGGACATTGAACCAGGTTGGTCACCTCATGGGTGACTTGGAACCTTCATGCTTCTCCCTGACATGACCACGGATTGATCCCCAGGGCCCCAGAAATGGCACTGTAGACCAGATCCCATACTGCCAGGTCTTGATCACATTGCCCATGGGCACAGAGGGGATATATTTGAATAAGATTTGAGAGGTGTATGTGCCAAAGGGGCAGATCAGGGGGGAGAGTGCAGTGTGGGTACTAGATGCAGCATGCACATGGGGCACCCCTCCTCCCACAAGAAGGCCATGATCTCAGCACAGGTAGGATCCTCAGCAGGGAACCTCCCAGTAGGCATCACAGTTGAAGGGGAGCTTGGCTGGCATGAGGTTCTTCCTGCCAGCAGAGGTCCAGGAAAAACCCTGGAATAAGGGAGGTTGGAAAGGAAGGAGGCCAGCTCCAACTGACAGATTGTGAGTCTCAGCCCCACCTTCACACATACACTTTCTGGTTGAGTAAGACCATTTTAGTCCTACTTGGCAGCTTTGCCCAGAGTCAGGGAATTCACATTGAACCCTGCTGAAGCAGATCCTCTGGCAGCATTAATGGTGCTTAAGGGCAGGCTCACAAAACCCAAACCTGCCCGGCCTCACTTCCCCACCCCCGTCTGCTGTGGTAGAGAATAAAAGACTCCTCTGGAAGTTCCAGGGTCCCACACACCACTTGGGGCATTTGAGTGCTTCTCCTGAGGAACTAGAGTAGGTCACAAGACCCAAAACCAACATCGTAGCTTGTTCCTCCTGGCAAGCACCACCTACTGACAGGGAGGTCAATTTATACACACTTTACAGCATTTACTGATACAATAATAGAGGGTGTGGTTGATTCTCACATAGAAGCACCACCTACAGTCTCAGGGATTAAATTGGGCAAGTCATCATCTAAATAAAAGAAAATCTGAAAGTAAGAAGCAACAGCTGTTCCAGATGAGAAGGAATCAGTGAAAGAACTCGGCAAGTATGAAGAATCAGAGTGAAAGGACACCCCCAAAAGAGAACACCAGGTCTCTCACAGAGGATACCAACCAAACTCAGAATATTGATATTATACATGAAGAATTTGAAACATGGATTGTAAGGAAGCTCAATGAAACACAAGGTAAAATAGAAACCCAACACAAAGAAACCACAAAAAATGCAGAAAATGAAGGAAAAATTCACTAAAGGAACTGAATTATTCAAGAAAAATCAAACAGAACTTCTGGAAATGAAAAACTCATGCAAGGAATTACAAAAACAGAAGAAATCTTCAAGAATAGGTTAGGTTAAGCAGAAGAAAGAATCTCAGAGCTTGAAAACAACACCTCTGAATTAAATAAGTCAGTCAAAAAGATAGAGCAGAAGAATAATAGGAATCACCAAAGCCTATTAGAAATATGGGATTACGTAAAGAGGCTTAACAGAAGAATCATAGGCAGCCCTGGGGGCAAACAAGGAAATACACAAAGGTTGGAAAAATTATTTGAGGGAGTGATTGAGGAAATTTTCCTGGGCCTTGCTAGAAATCTAGATATCCAAATAAAAGAAGCTCAAATGACTCCTGGGAGATTCCTTGCAAAGAGGCAAACATCAAGACACATCATCATAAGACTGGCAAAAATAAACATGAAAGAGGTAATCTTTTGAGACAAACACAGCAGATAACCTACAAAGGAAAACCCATCAGACTAACTGCAGACTTCTCAACTGAGACTCTACAAGCCAGAAGAGATTGAAGTCACATTCTCAATCTTCTAAAACAGAATAATGGCCAGTCGAGAATTTTGTATCCCGCACAACTAAGTTTCACATATTAGAGAGAAATGAAGATTTATCATACAAACAGACCCTGAGGGAAATTTTAAAGACAAGACTTGTCCTACAGGAAGTACTCAAAACTCCCTTACATACAGATTGGCACAATAGAAACCCAACAGTGTAAAATCTCCCAAAGCTGAATGTCAAAGCCCAGATACCACAATGGCTCAAGAGACAAAATGAGGCAACAAAGTTATACTCAAGAGGATGAACAGAAATCCACCCCACTTATCAATTCTTTCAATAAATGTGAATTCATTGAACTCCCCATTGAAAACACGTAGTCTGGCTGAGTGGAAAACAAACAAACAAACAAACAAAAAAAACCAAGTATCTACTGTCTCCTGGAAACACAACTAACACACAAAGACTCATTTAGACTGAAGGTGAAGGTACGGAAAACAATATTCCATGCAAGTGGAAACCAAAAGAAAGATGGTGTAGCAGTACTCATATCAGAGAACATAAGCTTCAAATCAACAAAAGTAATGAAAGACAAAGAAGTTCATTATATCATAGTAAAGGGAAAATTCAACATAAAGACATAACAATTCTAAATATTTATGTGCCTAACACAGGCACACTCAGTTTCATAAAGCAAATCCTACTTGATCTAAACAAAATGATAAACAGCAGAATGGTAATAGCCAAGGACTTCAACACCACTCTGAGAGAACCAGACAGATCCTCCAAACATAAAATAAACAAAGAAACAATGGATTTAAACACAAATCTAGAACAAATGGGCCTAACACACATTTATATAACCAACTATCCCCAAACCAGTGAATATATGTTATTTTCATCAGCTCATAGAACATTCTCTAAGATTGATCACATCAGAGGCCACAAAACATGTCTTAACAAATTTAAAAAAAAAATAGAAATTATACCATGCATCTTCTCAGACCACAGTGGAATAAAAGTAGAAATCAACTCCAACAGAAATACTCATCTCTACACAAAGTCATGAACACTAAACAACCTAGTGCTGAATGACAGTCATGTGAAGGGGGAAATTAAGATGGATATCAAAAGATTCTGTGAATTAAATAACAGAGGACACAATTTATCAAAATCTGTGGGATATAGCTAAAATACACCTGAGAAGAAAATTTATATCTATAAATGCCTACATCCAAAAGACAGATCACAAATCTGCAATCCAATGAATAATCCCAAGAAACTGGAAAAGGAAGAGCAAACCAATTCCAAACCAAGATGGAGAAAAAATATAACCAAGGTCAGAGCAGAAATAAATGAAATTGATAAAAAAGAACTATCCTATCCAGAAGATTTATGAAACAAAAAGTTGCTTCATTGAAAAGATAAACAAAATTGATATACCTCTTCCTAGATTAAATAGAAAAGACTCTAATAAGCTTCATCGATAATAAAAAATAAGAAATTACAAGTAATATGAGAGAAATATAAAACATCATCCCTGAATATATAAAAAATCTTTGCACATGAACTTGAAAATTTGGAGAAAATGGACAAATTGTTAGAAACACACAGCCTCCCTACACTCAAACAGGAAGGGACAGAATTTCTAAAGAGACAAATGCCAACTATTGAAATTGAACCAGCAATAAAAAAATCCTTCCTATAAAAAAAAATCCTGGACCAGATAGATTCAAACACAAATTTTACCAGATGTAAAAAGAAGAACTGGTTTTTATGCTGCAGAAATGATTCCATGACATAGAGAAGTAAGGAATCCCCCTCAACACATTTTACAAAGCCAATGTTACCCTGACATCAAAGCCAGGAAAGGTCTCAACAAAGTCCTCTTTCAACTTTAAAAAAAAAACAAAGAAAACTACAGGCTAGTATCCCTTATGTATACAGATGTAAAAATTCTCAATAAAATACCAAAAAATTGAATTCAGATGCTCATCAAAAAAATAATCCATCATGATCAAGTGGGCTTCATTCTACAGATGCAGGGATGGTCCATCATACACAAATCAATAAATGTAAGTAAGTCACCACATAAACAGAAGCAAAAACAAAGACCATGTGATCTTCTCAATAGATACAGAAAAAGCATTATACAAAATTCAGCACCATGTTAGGATAAGAACGCCTAACACTATAGGCATAGATGGGACTTATCTAAAAATGATAAAAGCCATATACAACAAGCCCACAGCCAACATCATGCTGGATGGGGAAAAATTAAAAGCATTCCTCCTTAGAACTGAAACCAGACAAGGTTGCCTTCTATAACCACTTCTATTCAACATAGTGTGGAAGTCATAGCCAGGGCAATCAGACAAGAGAAGAAAATCAAGGGCATCCAAATGTGGGCAGAAGAGGTCAAACTATCACTGTTTGCTGACAATATAATCGTATATCTAGAGTACCCCAAAAGATCCAGCCAAGAGACTACTGGAATTGATAAATAAAGTCAGCAGAGGCTCAGGTTACAAAATCAATGTACACAAATCAATAGCATTCATATATGCAAACAACAGTCAGTATGAGAACCAAATCAATGTCTCAATAACTTTAACAATAGTAACAAAGAAAATAAAATACCTAAGAATATATTTAACTAAGGAGGTGAAAGACCTCCACAGGGAGAACAACGAAACAGTGAGGAAGGAAATAACAAAGGATGTAAACAGATGGAAAACCATACCATGCTCATAGATCAGCAGAATCAACATTGTTAAAATGGTTATACTACAGAGTCAATGTAATCCCTATAAAAATACCAACAGAGGGAATATTTGTGAATTAGTCTAAGGAGGTGTGGGTGCCTGAGGCAAAACAGGGGTGAGAATGCCGAGTGGGTCCTAGCTGTGGTGTGCTTGTGGGCACCTCTTCTCACACAGGAGGTCTACCCACATTCCCATCTCAGGCTGGTATCCTGGGCAGGGAACCATCACAGTTGTGGGGGAACTCAGCTGGCTTGAGCTCCTGCCTGCTGGCAGAGGCCCCAAAGAAACCACAGAATAAGGGAGGATGGAAAGGAGCAAGGCCTACTCCACACTGCCAGACTTGAGTCTCAGACAGCCCTGCCTCCACATGCAGTCTTTTTGCTTGAATCTGGCCACTTCAGCCTCTCCCTGGTAGCTTTGCCCAGAGGTTGGGAACAGATTTTTGACCCCTGCTAAAAGCATTTGTGGAGCTTGAGAGGAGGCTCACCTAACAGCCCCACCCAGCCTCACTTCCCCAACCTGCCTCTGCTGTGGTGGAGAATAAGGACAAATCTGGAAGTACCAGGGCCTCATTCAACACCTGGGTCATTACAGTGCTTCTCCTGAGGAACTAGAGTGGGTCACAGAACCCACAAACAACATTGCAGCTTGATCCCCCTGGCATGGGCCACCTACGGGAAGGGAGGTCAATTTGCACGCCCTTTTACTGCATTTACTGACTCCTCACACAGGGTGTGGTCGATCCTCACCCACAAGCACAACCTACTGTCTCAGACATTAAACTGGGCCTGTCATTATCTAAACAAAAGAAAATCCAGATGTAAGAAGCAACAGCTGCTCCAGATGGGGAGGAATCAGTGACAGAATTCTGGAAGTATGAAGAAACAAAGCAAAAGGACAACACCCATAGGAAACACCAGCATTTTAGCAATGGATAATACAAATGAAAATCAGAACATTGAAATGATATACGAAGAATTTCGAACATGGATTGTAAGGAAGGCAAGTCAATGAAAAGCAAGATAAAATGGAAAGCCAACATGAGGAAATCACAAAAACAATGCAGGAAATAAATGAAAAAAATTCATTAACAAAATTGAAATATTAAAGAAAAATCAAACAGAACTTCTGCAAATGAAAAATTTATTCTAGGAATTACAAAACACAGTGGAATCCCTTAAGAATAGGTTAGATCAAGCAGAAGAAAGAATCTCAGAGCTTGAAGACAAGAACTTTCAATTCAATAAGTTAGTTAAAGCAGGCCTGAGAGGAAAATTCATAGCCTTTATTGCCTACATCAAAAATACAGAAAGATCACAAATCAACTATCTAATGCATTGACTCAAAGAACTAGAAAAAGAAGAGAAAATCCAGCAAAAGAAAATAAATTATTAAGATCAGAGCAGTACTAAATAAAACTGATAAGAAAAAAAACTATAGGAAAGATTAATGAAACAAAAAGCTGTTTCTTTGAAAACATAAACAAAATTTGAATGCCTCTGACTAAATTAACTAGAAGCAGAAAAGAAAGGAGTGCAATAAACTCAATCAGGGATGAAAAAGGAGAAATTAATACTGGATTCTCAAAACAATGGTGGATTAGGGGTGACCTCCTGACTCTGCTCCCAGAGTAGGAGCTGAAGAATGTGGACAATACATATGAGTGAATCGCACTCCCACAGGATCAGCTTTGTGAATCTGCAGAGAAGCAGGGAGGGACAAGCAGCACTGGGGGAAAAAAGGTGAATCAGAGAATCAACCGCAAAGTCCAGAGAGTGTGAGATATACAATAGGGAATAGAGTTTGGGACATCTGTGCTCGTCAGCCAGCTGGCCAGGGCAGTGTGATCAGACCCACAGGGGGTGACTCTTCCTCCACCGACTTCCACACCCACTCAGGCAGGGAAGCGCCTGAAGACAGTGTGAAGTGGTAGCATGGGCCGACAGGCTGTGCGGAGTAGAGACAGAGGTGGGAAACATTTTGAACTCTCCTGTGCACTGTGCTGAGTCTGCTTTAGGTACGGGAGGGAGTGGACACTTCCTGTCCCCGCAGGAGAGAGTTTGGAGATTGGCCTCTCACTTCAGGAGGCCTCCAGGACCAGAGAAAGGGAGGTGAACACCATAAAGGAGGATATGCTCTCAGAAATTGCTGAAGATTCTGCTGGCTCAGGGTGGGACAGAGTGCAGATCCCTCCTTCTGTTCAGTTGTAAGTTAGCATGTTAGGGAAGCAGTGGACTCAGCAGGCAAATCTTAGAGACAGTGTGCCAAACCCAGCCCAGCTACCTGCAGTGCAGTGGCCTCTGGTGCTGGCTCTCATTGGGTGGGCAGCCACCATTTTGGAAGTCCATAGCCTAAAATCACCAGAGCATGTTGCCCAGGCAACAGACTAGGGCATGCCCCAGCCCTAGCCTGGCAGAACAGGTCTGGCCCTTGAAGGAGGGGAGTCATGGGAGAAGCCGCTTTCTCTCCCAACCCTGTTGCTGGTCTTTTCGTGTGGGGGGCTCCAGCTCCACCTTTGAAGGGGCGGAAAAGGGAGAGAGGCTGATTCTTGGCTGAGTCACCAGGTGGACTCCGTTGGTCCCCCATCCCACCCAGCCGCCTGCATTTCGCACCAAAAAGACAGACTCCATCTTAACAGGGTGGAGCTGTGAAGGAGACCACTTTTCCAGCCGCATCCCAGGGCGACATTACCACTTACACTTTCCTGTGATGCAGTCGCCCAGGTGCTTTGTGCCAAAGGGACAGACACCACCCCTGGAGGGAGTAGTGAAAGAGGCCATTTTTCAAGCCAAAACCCCTGCAGGACTGCTACTTCCCTTCCACTTCCTCTCCGTTGCTGGGCTGCTTTGCACAAAAGGGACAGATCCCACCCCTGAAAGGGTATAGTAGCAGCTTTTTGAAGCTGCTTTTGAAGCTGAAATCCATGCTCACCTCTTTGCTGTGACTTGGTAGCCAGTGCCTCC
This sequence comes from Lepilemur ruficaudatus, assembly GCA_963574885.1. Lineage (NCBI taxonomy): Eukaryota > Metazoa > Chordata > Mammalia > Primates > Lepilemuridae > Lepilemur > Lepilemur ruficaudatus. The sequence goes on along the minus strand of CAUYRT010087872.1, from coordinate 2,743 downwards.
TGACAAAGGGACAAACTCCATCCTGGGAAGTGCAGAATGGCAGGGGAGACCACTTTCCGGGCTGAGATCCGCTGGGGTTGTGGAAAGCCCTTGGCTACTACCAGGCCACTGGTTATTTGTACAGAAGGGACTGATCCCACCTCTGCAGGGGCAGGGTAGCAAGGTAGGCCACTCTCTGGTGGGGGACCCTCAGTGGCCTTGGTGAGGGATTCTCCAGCAACTCCAAGGTTTGTACTTCATACCAACTAGATAAACCCTGCCCTTAGAGGGGTGGAGTAATGAGAGTAGCCACTTCTTGGGGTGAGATGCCTGGTAGCCCTAGGAAGTGCCCTTCCCCCAGTCCAGTGGGTTATCTGACCCTCTGGCATGGCAGACCCTGCCCTTGGAGGAGGGGGAAAATGAGAAAAGACATTTTCTTGGCTGAGACTTGCAGCAGTATCAGCCAACGTCTCTCTTCCAGCCCGCCACTACAGACTGAGCCCTTGAAGGAAGGGAGAAAGGAGAAAAGTCACTTTCCCTGTATGACTGGCTTGAATTTGTGGGACCTTGAAACTAAGCAAAAGGGGACAGATTGCTGACTTGGTACAGTGGGTGGGTTTTGATCATCTGATAAGTTCAGAACACAAGGGCTTGCCCTTGGTGCCCAGACTGTTGCCAATTTAGGGGCTTGTGGTCTGGGAAGGAAAATCTCAACCTCAATCTAAGGACTCAATCTCAGAGTCCTTAGCAATTGCACCAATTGACAACCCCCATTCAGGGCTGCTCTGTAAGAGTGGCAAAAGAGCCCTAAATAACATATTAGCAGCTATTTTCTAGCTACAGATCAAGCAACCTCTGAGGTATACTCTCTTAGGCCTGTTGCTCTTCTCACCCCACCTAAAGTGGTAACAGGTCTCAAGTAACTCTTTGGAGTGGCATGTCATTCCCCAAACACTGAGACACCTGTATATCCTATTTGGGGGTTTAGAGCTCAATATAAAGGTATTGGAATACCTTGATAACCAACTCTTCCATGCAAAATACAAGGAACAAAAGTGAGGGTAACCTCATAGCCTAACACAGTGCCTTCCACCTCAAACTAGTGGTCGATAACAGAGTCACACACACAAGAGTGATTGAAATCCTGGGAGTCTAAGCAAGAGATTCAAACTCACTAATTTCTGTAAGCAGAAGGTGAAGAGAACAGGTCAGAGACAACCCAACAGGCTAAAACTCCTCTAAGAGCATATCTCCCTGGCTCTGCCATGGAACATCTCTTTCGATCCCAGAATTTAGTCCATAAACCAGTCCCAGCACACCTAGTCCTTGACAAAAGTAGCCTGATGAGAAAGAATCAGTGAAAGAACACAGGAAACATGAAAAATCAGAGAGAAAATCACCTCCAAAAGACAATACTCAATCTCCATCAATTGATACCAACTTATACAATATGATTAAGCTGACAGAGGAAAAATTCCAAATACAGATTGTAAGAAAACTCAATGGAATTGAAGAGAAAATAGAATTCCAACATAAAGAAACCACAAGAATAATTCAGGAAATGAATGAAAAATTCTCCAAAGAAATTGAAATACTACGGAAAAACCAAACAGAAATCTTTGCAATAAAGGAGCCATACAAGGAACTTCAAAATACAGTGGAAAGCCTCAAGAACAGAATGGATGATGCAGAGGAAAGACTCTCAGAGCTTGAAGACAATGCCTATGTGCTAAACAAATCAGAGGAAGAAAAAGAACACAGAGATAAGAGACAAGACCAAAATATAAAAGAAATGCGGGATTATGTAAAGAAGCCAAATCATATAATCATTGGAATCCCAGAGGGAGCAGAAGAAAATTCACAAGGGCTGGAAAATTTATTTCATGGAATACTGGAGGAAAACATGCCGGGCTTGGCTAGAAATCTTGATATCCAGATACAAGAAGAACACAGAACTCCTGGAACACAGAGACTCAATGTGAAAAGGCAATAAACATGTCACATGGTTATTAGGCTGACCCAAGTAAACATGAAAGAAGCAATTCTCTGAGCAGTGAGACAAAAGCTGCAAATAAACTACAAAGAAAAACCTACTAGACTAACTACAGATTTATCAACTGAAACTTAACAAGCCAGAAGGGATTGGGTGCGTATCCTTAATCTACTAAAACAGAAAAATGCTCAACCTAGAATTCTTTATCTGGCAAAATTAAGTTTCATCTATGAGAGAGTAATAAAGTCCTTCCCAGACAAGCAATCACTGAAGGAATTTGAAAAGACCAGACCAGCCCTACAGGAAGTACTCAGACATGCATTACACACCAAACAGCACAATAGACACTCTCCAAAGTACAATCATTCAAGAGTTAAAGGCTAGAATTTGGATTTGATGATGGCTCAAGGAGTAAAACAAAACAACAGGATTTCACCCAACAATATGAATGGAAATCTTCCTCAAATTTCAATCTGTAAAATAAATGTGAATAGCTTAAATTGTCCTCTCAAGAGCTATAGACTGGGAGAGTGGATAAAACCCCACAAACCTAGTATCTGCTGTCTACAGGAAATGCATCTAATCCACAAAGATACTTTTAGACTGAAGCTGAAGGGATGGACATAATGCCTATCATCCAGGCAAATGGAAGTCAAAAGAAAGCAGGGGTAGCTATACTATTTTCAGATAACATAAGCTTTAAAATAGCAAAAGTAGAAAAGGATAAAGATGGCCACTATATAATGGAAAGGGAAGATCCAACAAGAAGAT
>CAUYRT010087867.1:0-101287 GCA_963574885.1 Lepilemur ruficaudatus | reverse complement strand
AGTAGCTCACAGCAACCTCAGACTCCTGGGCTTAAGCAATCCTTCTGCCTCAGCCTCCCGAGTAGCTGGGACTACAGGCATGTGCCACCATGTGCCACCAAAAATTAGCCTGGCTAATTTTTTCTATATATTTTTAGTTATTCAGCTAATTTCTTTCTATTTTTAGTAGAGATGGGGTCTTACTCTTGCTCAGGCTGGTCTCGAACTCCTGAGCTCAAACAATCCTCCCACCTTGGCCTCCAAGAGTGCTAGAATAACAGGTGTGAGCCACTGCGCCCGGCCAAAGAGAATTAATTGTTAGAAAGCATCTGTTCCAAACAAAGCATAGCATGGGGTTCATATAGGAACCCAAGAGACTGCATGGGGTAGAGGAACATAGCACTGAACTTGAAACCACATGATTTGGGTGTGAGTCTTGACTCTGAACTTTTACTAGTTGTGTGATTTTGGCAAGTCATTTAACCTCTCTGAACTTGTCTTCTTATTTTTGAAGGATTGTCTTAAGAATCCCAATAAAGCTTCCTGTAAACTGTAAATAAAGATATAGCTTTTTCATATCCTGTTGAAATGAATCAATATACAAATGGACTTTAATAATCAATCAGTAAAAATTAGTTTATCACATAAAGTATCCAAACTGTTATTTTATTAAAAGAAAAATAAAGGAAGATCAGATTTAATTTAGATAACACACATCCAAGGTCCCCCACAAAAACTGAAAAACCTCCATGGAAAAATACTCAGAATAGTTTTTTTTTTTTTTTTTTTTTTTGGTAAATCTTCACACCAATTATTGCTGAGTCAACCTTCTTTTTTTTCCTAATTAACCTCACTTTTGTGAGATAACCACATTAATACAGTGTGAATTCAATTTGATAAATACCAATCAAGAACTTGCCATTTACCAAGTGAAATGCTCTGTATTATGGGAAGGGAAGCACTGACAGCCAGGATACACTGTCCCAGCTGTTTCACTTGTCTGTGGTCAGCATCCACTTTTTTTTCGTTCATGTCTGTTCCACACTGGTTAGTAAAGATTTTGAAGATCGGCTCTGGATAAAAGGATGAACAAAACATAGTTTTTTAGCCTTTGCCCATGCCTTAGGTTCATAGACTCTAACTTAAGTTTACCTCTCAATGGAAATGTGTGGCTTCCTAACTTGACCCACAGTTTCTTTAGCGCTGTTTTTTATTTTTCTGACTGTTGATATTAGTTTCTAGTTATTATTAACATATTAACTGCCATGTGAGTTGGATTTAACTCATGCTAGTTTTGAGCCCAGGGCCTTGTGAAGCAAAACCCTGCAGTTGGTTTGTGAAAATCTTACTTGTTGATGTTTTTATTGTTACAATTAATACTGACAATTTAATTCTAAAAACATGGATTGCATTGCATACAACTCGCACAGAGAAAACAATAAAAAATAACAAATTAGAAAGGACTGTTTTGTTTTAATAAAACACTGTGACCCTAGGGAAAATATTTTTTTCTAGTGTGGAAGTCGATGTATTAAACATAAAATAATATACCAGATAATATAATGTCAGGTGATATAGTAAACTTACCCCTATTATTTTGTCAAGTGTGCAAAATCAGTAATACTATTCCAATTTTATAGGCTGATCCAGGGGCTCAGAGTGATTGGTGTATTTCCTAAGTAACGGTAACTAGGAAGTGGTGAAGGAGTTGACCCCAGGTCAGTCTGATCTCAGCTCCAGGCCTTTTAACCAATCCCTAATGAATGATTGGCTTGAATAGCAGGACTTATTCCCCATCATGGGCTCCGTTTCTCCTTGTGCTATACCCAACTTCTCTTTAGTACTTCCACTCCTCATCTGTCAGACTGTGGTTCAGATTGGAGGCTCACATTCACACTGTAAAAAAAAAAAAAAAAAAAAGATCTTTCCTTTCACACTACAGCTATAAAAATAAATGGCACTTGTCCCATGACCAGACAGGAACATCTCAATCATCAGAACAAAGTTGGCAGTAAAGTCCTGTTATCATCAATAAAGAAGGGCTCTTTTTTGTTACAGAATATTTTGCTACAGAATGCCCAGAATTCTGGGGATTATGGGGACAGGAAAGATTTCCAAGGATGTCTATAAATCAAAGCTTCTTAGTGCCATCCAACCAAAATATACACAAGGATAATTCCTGGAAGAGGTGTGGGGGAATGGGAGGCAATTCTCAATTGATTGTACCTTTGTTATTAAATATATGCTGGACAATAGATGGGGGACTTTCATTCATTTCTACATGTAATTAGGTGGCTTACGTTAATTTTTTATCCTCCTTATAGGCAGCCCCACGACTCTGGTTTGATGACAACTAAGCATGTGCTAACCTATGCTAGCCCTTCTGGTTGCTGGTGTTTCTCATTTCCTTTCTCTTCTTCTCCAGTACTGGCAGGATTGTGTTTGAAAGATCATATTGACAGATTGCTTCCAGGGGATATTTTTAGTGCTATGGATGAGAAAATCTCCAGCAAAGGTCAGATCCTTCACTGTTTTAATTAAATTGCAGCAGAAAGAGATTATATCATAAGGGTGGCCAGCCAGCTAACTCTGCAGCAATATACACAAAGGCATCATAAGTCCCCATCATTACCATTCCTACGTGAGACTGATGTGGGGAACCAGGGCCAGGTTTTAATTTAAAATAAGGCATGATAATTACTTAGAATTTTTTTCGGAGTTGTCAAGGGATATTTAATAATGTTTTATAGATCCACAGTGATTGCAATTATTACTTTTTATTGGTATAATACTTTATTACTTCCCCTTCAGACATGACTAGGCAATTTTTAATCAATAGGATCTTGGTATCAGTCATTTAATGCCACCAACCTGAATCCTTTCTGTGACTTTTCATAAGATACGTGTCTTCATTGGAGGTTTTCAAAAGTGTTTTTTCCATTTATTTACCTTTTCATGTATTCTCCTGATGAGAAAGTTGATTGAATTCATTTGAAACCAAGTGTCTCACACAGATTTCCTCATGAGAAAAGATGCTTTGTTCTAAGGGAGAGAGAATGTTAAAGACTGTTCCTGGAGTGTTATGGTTATGACTAGACTGAAATATTGCTGCTTTGTAAATGAATACAAACATTCTCACTTAGGATACATCTGTTTTTTATTGGACTACAAGCAAGCAACAATCCAGCTCCACAGATGACTCAACTCAACCTGCTTCTTAGACTGAGTGGGCAATAATGAATTTTAAAACTGGCTTTCTTGTGTTACAAATTAGATATAACCATACTTATTTAAAATGCTAGAAAATATTATCAAAACTCCTTTTAAAGGGTCTAAAAGAAGGCTCTTATCTCAATTAGAACTACCTGTCACATGGTTATCTTTTTGTATAATAGATTCACAATAAATGTGATTTATTAAGCAAAGACAGAAGCAGCTGTACAGAACAAGACAAACAAGAAATGGACATCAAGACTGTATGAATACAGGACACAACTGTGGTTAGTGACTGTTAGTGATTGTTTCTTCTGATAAGGAGATCCTTTCTTGCTAGACTAGAGAGTCTAGTCAGAAGTACATGGGAGGAGAAGAGAAAGGGAGAGTTGGGGGCGTGGAGGGGAGAGGAGAGCATGCTAATTAAAATGTAAGTCTATTTGCCTTTTTCTGCGTCTTATAGATCTTCTGAGAATGATCCCAATATCCGTTCACTGCTTCTTCTAAACATATTTCCTTTCTTTTTCCTGATTGAGAGCTTCTCTCTCCACATGCCAATTTAGCTGTAAGCCTTCTTCCTGAGAAGACTATGCAAGTTATCTTTAGCTCCAGTGACTTCAGCTTCAGTGGCAATCCTGATCTTTGGGTGGCTATCTGCAGTCTAAAATTTGACCCTCTGTAACTACTGCCCTAATTCTTTCTTCCTTTTCATGGCCAAAATACTTGAGCTATTCCTAGTATATCCGTTTGCTCACTAACCTCTCTAATTTATTCTCTCTCTAATCTGGTTTTGCCTGTTCCATTTCACTGAAACTCCTTTCAGTGATTCCTTCTCCCTGGAACTTGACAGGGTAGACCATCTGTCCTTCCTAAGGTATCACCTTCTTTTGGTTTCTGTGGCACCACAATATCTGGTTTTCCTCCTACCTCTTTAATCACTCCTTCTTTGTCTTCTTCATGGAATTCTTGTTCTTTGCTTGTGTCTTACATGTAATTGTTGCTCAGAGTTCATGTCTGGGCTATCTTCTCACTTTTTCTAGCGGATCTCATTCCTCTCCATCACTTCAATCTCTATTAAATGTTAATAATTTCTGTTTATCTCCAGTTCAGCCTATTCACTGGAGCACCAGACCCATTGAGACAATGGCCTACAAGACATATCTTTTTCAGTATATTGCAGGCACTAAAAAGTCAACCTGTCCAGAATTGAATTCATCCCCTTTCTCTCCCAACTCGAACCATTCAAACCACCTTCCCTATGTTTCATATCGTAATTCAAAACAGATTACTATGACTCCCCTGAACTCCTCTATACAGTACTTAATTTCTATATTCGATTCCTTTCTGCCCATTTCCATTGCACTACTACAGTTTAGGTCACCGAATTTCCATGCCTGGACTCCCTCAGCAACTTCCTAATGGTTCTAACCTGGCTTGATTCTCTGCACCCCATGCTCTACCCTACAGACAGAACCACCTTTCTTTAAATTTGATCATTTTTCCCCCCACTAAAACCATTAATATCTTTCTAGAGTTCTTAGGGTAAAATGCAACTCTATAATATGACTTAAAATCTCCTACTTGCTCTGGTCTCTTCTTAGTTCTCCAGTCTTTTTTCTTGATAAACCCAAAACCCCCTCTCCCTGCAGTTCTTCTGAAGAGCTCTGCTTTCCCTTGGCTTGGAGGATCAGCACATGCTGCTCCTGCTGCCTGGAGTGCTCTTGCCACCCTCCTTTGCCCGCTGAACTGTTACTCTCTTTTGGGCCTTAGCTATATTTTCCCTCTCATAATTTATTGCTTAACTCCCCTTCCCTTCTATAGACTGTACGGCCCGTAGAGGCAGGAGGTATATCTACCCTTTATGAGTGCCTGGCAAATGGTAGTTACTCACTACGTATTTTCTAAATGACTGAATACATTTCAAAGGTTAAACTTTTCCCAAAATTTCCCCACTATGCACACTTCTACTTCCAACAAGTTCTGTTGAACTGGTGTTGCTAAGTTGATTGGCCATTAATTTAATTAAATGGATAATCAAATCCAGAAGTGACAACTGGTGATGTGACTTCTTGGGTCCAATTGACCTTTGAGTTTTCAATGGACTACAGAGATGAGTCCCCAAGTCACCTGAGAACAGACTGCACTGAGGTCAGCAGAGGTTAATGTAGGCTTCCAAATGCCCTCTGCTCCAGACCTGGTTTGGGCTCTGCATGTGCTGTCCTGCTTCGTGTGACTCCTCCCTTCCTACTCACTTTCTACTTCAATTTCTACTGCAGTTCTGCTCCCTGGTTCCAACCAACTACACCTTTCTCTCCTTCTTTATTATTGTCACCAATTGTACCTTCTGCACCACTTCATGTGTTCAACTGAGTCCATCAGCAATCCTTTGAAATAGTCATTATGTTTCCTATTTAATAGGGAAGAAACTGAGGCTAGTCTGTAATTATACAGATATGCAGTGGCTAAGCTGGGCTTTGAACTCCAAAGTTCATTTTATGGTTTCTGGAGAGTGCAGAGCCTTTTTACACTTCGTTGTCACCTGTCATACTCATGACAGGTGGTAAGCACTGAATGAGTACCTTCTCATCAGGTAAATATTGGTAAAGAAGTTAAGATGCTGGAAACAAGAGACAATTATTTCTACTTTATGTTAATTCATTTTAATGTGGTTTCTTAAGACTGTGTATGGATATACCAAGCACTTTCTCCACCCACAGCCAATAATTAACCAGCTGCAACAGTGGAGAGCAGGAGTGTGGGACTTTCCCTTGACCAGTAGTAAGGGCCATTGACCTACCAGAGAAGTGGTAGCACAGAACACCAAGAACAGAGTGTGACAAGAATGCTGGAAACAAATACCTGGACAATATTCACTTTCCATCTAAATTCTCTAATTTGGCCAATGTGCATTTTGGGTCAAATATGCATCATTTTAACCGATGTGGAGTATATAAGACACATTTGATGTGAGATAAAATTAGGCATAAAATGTACTTGTTTTTAATTCTATTAGTTTTTCACAGCAAGAATTCAATAATATTTTTATTACTTGCAGATACTATCAGTGCCCATTGGGACTTTCTTAGGACAGATAATATACGCATGTATTTCCAGATAAAAGCTTGAGGGGGGATTAATGCTTGGTTTTGACAAAACAAATTGCAGTAAATCATAAAAATGGTGAACTTTTACAAAATGTTAATGATCTAACTTTATTAAGAAGAAGAGCAAGATACCGGGCTGCCTTAAGTAATCAATTATCTGGAAAATATACTTATATCTCTGCTTAAAAGGAAATGCTTAAATTAGCAGTGTGAATCGGGGGCATGAAAACAGGTATTTGAACATTTGATTTGTGTCTCTGGGTAGCATGAGTTTTTGTGTCACTGTCTTCTGGCCTAGTTATCATCTCCCAGCCTTGGGATTTGAAGGTGTCTTCTTGCAGAGTTTTGCCTGATGAGGAAAATCAACAAGCCTGTCTACCCTCCCACTCTCTGATCCTCTCTGATCCTCTTAATCCTCCTTTGAGAACTCTTGATTATATGTTCCAACCTGGCACTGGCAACCTGGATAATTGAGTCAAATTGGTGAGAGAAAATAAATATGCCCACCTGCAGAAGAAATGATGGGATGATGATGACTAGAGAAAAAAGGAAATGCAGATTTTTGTGTTAAGATCTCTTAAAATATCCCAGAAGTCACGTTGAGAGCATAAATAGCCTGTACTGCTGACTTAGGAGCATTGGATGCCACTATTGTTGAAGCACTGTGGGTCAAAATATAATGGTGACTATTGTAAGAGTAATTGCTGATAATAATGTCTGTGAAAGCAAATCATGAAGGTGGTTGCTGAATTAGCCCAGAGAAGTAACTATTTTGTAAGCAAGCTTAACAAAGGCACTAGTTAATCAAATTTGATGGATCAATTAGGAAAGTAAAAAGAAGAAATGAGTGGGCCACACACACACACACACGAAAGGCCAGAGACCCCTCAATGGTGTGCGTAGGCGCGTGTATCTCTATTTTATCTCTATTTCTCTCGGCAGGTGTATCTCTCTGTGTACTACCTGATGTAATCTCATTAAACTGGTATAATAAGCATTCTACCTAGATCAAAGTTCTACAAATTATCAGCAGATTTGGTTTGTCTTTGCCTTATGAGACATTAAAAGTCATCTCTTGGGTTTGCTAAGACTGTGAAAATTTGTGGGTCTTTTTTTTTTGCATATCAGTCTATCAGTTAGTTACTATTAATAGATCAACAACTCTGAAATAGAGAATTGATATCTAGCTGAGATCTTTGGACTTAATTAAAAGGGCCCTGAGAATAGGGCTCTATTTTTTCTAGCCATCCACGTCATGACTGGTGTTGAAAGTGTTTCCTGCTACATCAAGACAAGAGCTATCAATTCATATTCAGACAACTGTGAAGTGTACATGCAGGAGGATGTGTTGGAGTGTGTGTGTGCATGTGTGTGTTTGAGAGAATGACAGAGGGAAAGGCCTCACATTTCATAATTATCTTCCTGTCTGTTAGAAGTTGAAATACTTTGCCAAGAATATGAGGACTATCACAAGGGATATTCATATGGCTACTCTCTCAGACTAAGTATGGAGAATGGGTAGCCAAGGAATCAGATGTTTTTTAAATGTGTTTATAATTTTCCTTGGAGCTTACGTTTAAAATGCTTCATGTGTTTGGCTACAAAATAAAAAAATGAGAAACTAGGAAGCACAGAGTGATGCTATTCTGTCCCAGCTTTTTAAGGAATTCCTGACCATGGTGCTGGCTAAATATTTTCCTGGATAATTCCTAGCATCACCTTAGAAGTGTTGCTGGGAGGGCAGATAAGTGGTGAACTTGGCATCGTATGACTGTGACACTTTATTAAGTTAATGTTATCAAGACATAACAAAGTCATGCAAACAAGTACAAACACGGGGAAACTAAATTAGTGCCCTCTAAAAATAAGCAGAAAGATATAAAAAATGATAAAAATAAGTTTCAATGCAAAATGTAGTTGCATCTTAAATTTACTCATTCTAACCTCAAATGTGCACCAAAACGTCAGCTTCTTTATTTTCTGTATGACTGAACTAATTTTATGAGGTCCCTACCAGCAGGGAAAAAAATGTTCCAGTTAATAGCATTTTAGTTTCTTCCAGTTTAAACTGTCTCTTTTCTTAATGTTCAATGGCTAGTAAGGAAGGACCTAAGTGGCTTTTTTTTGGATGACTCTTTTCCCGCCCCAAACGGAGCAATGGAGTCCTGATATACAAGAGAAAATAACTGTGTCCCTATGGCAGGGCAACTGGAGTCTTGGATCCAGTGACTTTCCACTGGGTCCCCACTTCTATCTTCCGTGGTGTGGCTGCTCTACTCTCTCACACTGGATCCCCTTGAACTGCAACTGGATCAGTCTGACCTTTGAAGAAGGTGAGCTGCCACTTACTCTTGGAACTGTGGCCCCAGCCATAGGTCCCTTGTTCCTCTTGTTTCTTTGCAGGTGCCTCTTATTGTACCCCCAAACATTTTCCAGTCCAAATCCCTTCACCGAAGGATGTGGGAACTTGCAGGCCCCATGCTTGTCATCCACGGGCTGAGTGAATTCACCAAAGTAATCTGTGTGCTCAATAGGATGACCCGACACTGCCGCAAACCTTTAATACAGGGATCCTCCACCCACCCACGCTGGAGCACTCCTTTGGCCTGGTTTGCAGTATTTTATTACTATACTATTAGACAGGAAAAGCTGCTAGGCCTGAAAGCTGCTAAAAGTCAATATCCAGGTTACTTTCTCATGGTTTGCTATGTGATGGAAAGGGGACTATTCAGAGATTTTCATTATTTATGTCTCTTTGAAACCAGATCCGGGGCTTAATCTTAGTGGGATTTAGAGACTTCAGTTCCTCTGATGCTAAGGGAGGAAAGTACCATGGTAATAAATCCTTATTAATTCATTTTAGATGAAGATGCTACCATGGGAGGTGAAGACAGGGAGGCATGATTCCAGGTTGTACCCCCAGCTGCTCAGTCCCAGTGCTTCATTTCTCCCCAGACTGGGACAAGGGGCCACCCTGCCAGAACCCTCACTGGGCGGCTGCACCCATCCTTACGCTGGGGCAGAGGTAGGAGCTGGCGCACTGGCCGGCTGCGTGGCTGCGGGGATTGTATGCCTGCTGCTTAGGACCCAGTAGCCCAACCAAAGGGTCTTCTAACCTTCTTCTCACCCAACAGCACAGTTTTACTCATTATTATTTTTGTTAAATCAGGCACAGAAGGGCAAAACATCATAGCTGTTTGTCTCATTCCACGAGGCAATCTGGCATAATCCAGAAGACCTATCAGAGTTTACAGTCTCAATGTTGACTTGACGTCATCTCCTTATTCAAAGACCTTCCCTGAAAACAAGACCCTAGAGATACCCCAGATGGTATTTTGTAGAGTCCCTTGGCTGTGCCACTTTCTTCCTATATATCCAGTTTTTCACCTTTCAGCCAGAGGACTCTGCCTAAAACGCTATCTTTCCTGGTTACTTCCATACTTAAAGTTCCTCCTTGACACCTCACTGCCCTCAGAATAAACCCACCCATGGTCATCTTCTCTGGATGCCCAGCATCTGAAGCGCCTTCCTATGTTTGGGGGAGCTTCTTGGTGAGAGAAAGAGCCACCTTTTCCATCAGAAGTAAAAACTGCCAAATATGCAGACTTCTTGCAGCTAGAATTTAGGCCCCACCCATCAGACACTCTTGTGCGGACTTTGAATCTGGAGGTTACACAGCTGCTGTGGATGATGGCGGAGTCCCAGGGCCCAGGGCCCTCAGAGGCAGTGCTTAGTGGCAGTACTGGTGTCCCATAGATGGTGCCAGTGGGCCAATGCTCTGTCGCGGTGGCAGTGGCAGCCTCATTGTATCAGTTTTTTTTTTTAATTCTTAAATTTTATTTATTTATTTATTATTTTTTTATTTCACAAGCATTGTATTAGTTCTGCACCATAATCTGGACCTTGTTCCTGGCAGTGGACCCCTCTGTGGTTCTTTAGTTCTAAAAAATTCTGTGAGCTGCCCAAGAACAGTTTAATACTTTCATTTTCTGTTTAAAACAGCCAGAGTTTGTTTCTAATTGCATCTAAAAGCCCTAACTGATACATATGGCTTCTATGGCCTTTTTATGATTTACCCTACTTTTCTCCCCAGCTGCATCTCTTAGTATGACTTCCCACCTCCCACTGCAATTCAGCCTACTGAAAGTCTTTCAGCTCCTCTTACGTGGCTCTCTCTTACCTCTAGATCTTTCTAAATACTCTTCCCCGTCTGAAAACCACTCACAGCTCTCTGTACTGGGATGACTCTTACACATCCTCTGAGTCTGTTTGGGCATCACTATTACGGGGACCGTCTCTGTAGCAGAATCTGCTAGTTGCCCACCTAAACCCCCTCTTCCCTTCTGCTTTACTAACAGAACTCCGATTTTGTACATACTAGCCATGTACAAAGTCACTAATACTTACCTCCTAAGACTCTCTGAAAATGTGAATGGCCATGAGATTCATTCCTAGCCAATGAGCTGTAAGTGGAAGTCTAGCAGGTGGGGCCTGCAGGGCACTGTTGGTTCCTGATGTACAATCAGCCTCCATTCACATGTGCCTTCTTCCCTTCGCCTTCTCTTCTAATCTATAATGCAGACCCGATGTATCAAAAGCAGACATTTGGTGGCCATGAGAATAAGAACCACACTAGAGGAGAAGGACATTAGAAGGAGCCTGGGTTCTCAATGACTTCCTAGAACAGTTGCACCAGACATAAACTGCCTGCCTCCAATTTCTTGTTATGTAATAGAATATCATTTACTGTCAGATTTTCGTTATCTGCATTGAGTGCAATTCTGAGCCCCTTAGGCAATCTGATTTGGTGCTTTTTTTTTTTATTTTTCTCACAGCATTCTTTATTTCCTCTACGAAAATACAGTATTGCCTAGTTGTAATTTCCTATTTACTCATGTGTATCTTCACTCTAAGTTGTAAGATCCAAGAAGACAGTGGTTGGAGTGAGTATCATCCAAAAAGGTATGTTCCAATTCTAACCCCTGGTACCTGTGAATGTGACCTTATTTGAAAATAGGGTCTTTGAAGATATAATTGAGTTAAGATGAAGTCCTACTGGATTAGGGTGGGCCCTAATCCAATGGCTGGTGTCTAAACAGAAAGTAGAGGGAGACTGGGACACAGAAACCTACACAGGGAAGAAGATCACGTGACTATGAAAGCAGAGGTTGGACTTATGCTGCCACAAGTCAAGGAATGCCTGAGGCCACTGTGTACTGGAAAAAAGAAAAGGAAGCATTCTTTCTTAGAGGGAGCATGGTGCCAACGACACCTTGATTTCAGACTTCTAGCTTCAAGATCCAAGACAGTATAAATTTCTATTGTTTTAAGCTATACCCAGTTGGTAATTTGTTACAGCAGCCCTAGGAATCTAATATAATGGTCATGCCTACCTTGTTTAGATTTGCACTGAGTCTTCTTATGTTAGAGTTACCAACCTTAGTATTTTCCTCAGAGAAGGTCAGACCTAGAGCCACAACATGGAGTATATCAGAGCCAGAAAATATACTAGGCTTGCCTCGTGAGCTCACATTTGGCTGTTTCCACATTCTGTCTCCTCACAATAAGGTTAGTTTGTAAGAATGCAGGATGCAAGGATGGCAGAGGGATTTCATCTTGCTTGCCTAGAGTGTTGTGTTGCAAAGGATTTTGAAGCTACATTTGAGTCATTTATTCCATTTATTCAACCATTATATATTGAATGCCTACTATATGATATGCCAGGTACTACTCTGTATGAACTAAAATCAAATCTTAAGACTCCCTCACAACCAGCTGACTGAATAGACCTCCTCCTGGCCAAGGGAATTCCCTAAAACTGAGTTGCCAGCCATGAGAAGAGAGGTCAGACGTGTCTCCTCATGCCCCCCTCCCTTCTTGTAGATATCCTTTGTATCTCATTGACAGACCTAAGGCCATATAAGACAAACCCACACGTCCTCAATTTATACAAAAAATATATGGCTGGTAGTTTGTCTCTGATTAACAGACTTTCTTATCTTAAAACATTCTAAGCCTTTAGACAAAGCTTCATTTCTTTAACCAATTACAAGTCAAAGAGTCTTTAAACCCACTTGTAACTTGTACCCTGTACCCCCTGCTTTGAGATGTCCCACCTTTTTGGGCCAAACCAATGCCTGTCTTCCATGTATTATTTATGACTTTACCTATAATCCCTGTCTCCCTGAAATGTATAAAACCAAACTGTAACCCAACCACAGTGAGTCCATTTGCTCAAGGCTTCTTGGGTATGGCTCTGGGCCATGGTTCTTAAATCTGGTTCAAAATAAACCTTTAAATTATTTTACAGAGTTTGGCTTCTTTTCCTTTGACATCTGAATCCTGGGAATACATTAATACCCAAAGGAGCAAAATCAATTAACCAATTAATCAGTCAAACAATCCCTGCTGCCACAGAGCTGCCATGGCAAAGAGCATGTGATGGATGAAAGGCATCTTCCATAAAGAAGACGGGAGGGAGGAATTGCAGCAGCTCACCACATATTTGCTATCCTTCCAGTTCTGATCTAGTCATAGCATTGGATTTTTAGGCAGTTCCACAATTGCGTATATCTCTTCTTTGGAGCTCGTATCCGCAACTCACATCTGCTGACAGCTGTTTCTTATTTTGATGTTAAAATAGCATGGGAATGGTAGACCCCAGTTTGACAAGGGAGACTGAGTGTTTCATTGCCACACCAAATACTGCTAAAGGCCAAGGAAATCTTCCTGCCCACATCAGAACGTCAAGGAATTCAGAGTATACAACAACGAAGCCAACAATTTCATTTTCCATTAGAGAGCAAAAGCTAGAGGTTGGGAGGTTGTAGACAACTTTAAAATAATAGCTGTGGTTGGTTATCCAGGTAAGGCTGGCATGGAATTGAATGTGTCTTTAGCTGCATGTCCAAGAAATAGTAGAAAAAAATGTAAGCTAAATATAAAGGCTTATCTAGTCTAATATGCAGATGCAAATCACACACACACACTTCATCTGAAAAGATAACTTCTCATTCATTAAAATATAATAGAACAGGCAAAAGACCAGATAATTAAGATCTTCTTTTTGTTTGAAATAAGACCAATGTTTTGAATAATTTTATGTGTAGCACTTAATGTGTTCCTTTCACTTCAATCAAGCTGGCTCTAAAATTTGGTAAGAGTCAGGAATGGACTGGAAACAGATTGTGTGCAGCAATTCAGTTTTCCAGATTAAGAAAGTTTTCAGTGTCCGTGACAACCCTAAATTCTTCAGTCTGTGTATAGAATACATTTTTATGCCAAAATGCCAGGCATTTCAATTTATGTTACACTACTTCCTCTGACCATAGTAATTTTTTGGCTAGTTTAAGAAAAATTAATTTTTTCATTGTAATTTGATTGTGAAAAGATGAAATGGAATGTAATGTGGCGGGAGACTGAGGGAATCCAGGGATATTATGGTAATCTCAGGGAGACATGTAGGTGTAAGATGAGGTATTGTTTCAGTGTGAATTTTATGTTAAATATTCTAGTAAATGTCTTATTCTCTGTCAGCTGATACCTGAAGTATGACTCTGGAAGTTACTGATGTAATGTTTGAGAATTATAGCCCTATGAAAATTTGACCTGCCTTCAATCTGCTTTGTGACATTAGTCAAGTCACTTAGAGCTACTGTGACCTTCAGGTCCTAACACAATTACAAAAATCTCCAAGTCTGTATCTAACCTGGTTGCAGCGCTATTGTAACTATTGTAAGGAAATGTTCCGCCACCATGACCTCAAAGTTCTTCTCCACTTTGGAATGTGTTTTTGTGAGAAGAGGCCCTAAGTTCAGTTTAACTGGTTTGTCTGAGCAGTGACTCTCACTAAGCTCTTGACAATGTGAAACTATCCAGTCAAACAATTGGCAACATCTGCACACATTAGATTTATGGCTATGGTACTTTTTAGAACAATTAGGCACTTCCTTTTGGCAGGGTAGACCAATGACTCTTAAGGTAATCTCCAAGGCCATAAGTAGGCTACTAATACATCACATACCTCTCTTAAAAGGCAAGTCTCCGTAAGGGATATGCAAATCTATAAACTTTTATTTTCACATAGGACCTAAGGCTATTTACAACTATGTTAATGGGTGAGTTATTAGAGTTACTCATACATGATATTCATAAAATAAATTAGCACATTGACCAAGCAATCTGAGGACTTAAATTTCCTGTTCTACTATAAAGACCAGTCAACACACAGTGCCATGCAAATGTGGTAGAGTTAAAATATTTCATGCATATATATAACTTGAATGCCAGAAATCTGGTCTTGATACAGCACCAGTGTTATCTTAAAATAGATGTGATTTTCAGACGCTGTTCTTCTTGTCTTTCCATTCTAATATATTATTATTTTAGCTACATCATTATCTGTTTATTTATTCTGATAGTTTGGTTGCTGCTATAGTGCATGGTGATACATATGTACATCAACAATATTTTTGGCCCATAATTCTATAATTTCTGTTATGACTATGTTAGGTAGATAGTGAGGGATTCCGGGTCTCTTAGGGACAAAAGTGGGTGCTGTTGCCCCAATCTTGGTCCTGCCCCACCCTAATTCTCCATACCCGGGGAAGGAGGGAATACCCTTCAAATCTGCCAATCAGAACTTGACAGACCAGCTGCAAAGGAATGCAGAGGACTCTCTAGCCCACGGGCCAAGCAGCATCAGTATTGTAAAGTGTGCAAAGTGACCTGGAACCCACATGTGCAGTAACGATCAGGTCATGCGGCTCCCCACCTATCCAATCAAAGTGGTTCTATGGTGACGTTTGAACCACGGGGAGGTCCTTATCCACGCACTATAAAACAAGACGCAGACCATAGCCAACCACTTTTTGCATCCTTCCTTTTGCTCTCCCTTTGCTGCGGCAATGGGTCTGGTTGTCATCTGTGGTATGTGCACCATGCTCTGCAAACCTGTATCTTGCTCTTGACGTATAATCCTATCTTTCTCTCCTCAATAAACCTCATTTTCATGCTGGCCTTACTTTGGCATTTCTGGTCATCTTTGGCCATGGGCATGTCAAGAACTGACGTTTCAGACTGAATCTGACAACTAGACTTTATATGTCTGTGTTATGTGGTTTGAATATGAATCATCCATTTATTTTACCATTTCTAAAATCAGCATATTCTTTCTCTCTCTTTCTGTGTGTTTTCTTATCTAGTGTTATTTCTTTGTTTTCACCTAGTTAATTTTTCCCCAAGCAAGTAGGAAATGAGTGGGGTATGTGGACATGGGATCTTGAGTCCTGCCAAAGAAAGCCACACGGGAAACGTCTGAAATATGATGAAATAGCACAGGTAGATATCTCATTGATTTATAAAAAAAGTAATATGTTTTATATTTTAATTCACACCATGTTTACAATAATTTCGAAGTCCCCAAAGTATGTATCTTACTTGGAAAATTTCTATAAATATGAAATGCATATATCTCTTTGCTCTCTTCTCCCTTTCTATTATGTGTGGATGCTACTTTACAGGAATGTTCTTCAAAAGACCACATGTCATCCCCAAACTAGAAAGCAGTATCTGATGTAAATCATGTGCATATAGGTATATATATGTGTGTGTAATTTGCACATCATGTAATCTATTTTCCCCATTGGTAAGAGACAAGGGGAGCTCTTATTTCAGTTTGTAATTGACTCCTCAAAGTCACCAACCTGAAAAGTGATCCAACTGGAATAAACTAAATTTTCTAAATATGCAAACTATTAGTCTCTGATCTTTAAAAATTCCCAGCCAATAGAAAAAAACAGTACTTTGGCAGTTAAATCCTTATTGGAGGGAGGAGGCCACTTCATATTTTACTTTTTGATCAACAGCCTGAGCTTTCCACTCGCCACCCCACTGCACAAAACATAATCATGTTCAAGGTATTGTGACAGGTGTTTTTGAACATCTAGGTGCTCAAATTAGAGTTGTACAAGCTACATGATGATATTGAGAAGAAACGCTTGTTCTTGTGGGAGTGCATTTAATCACGCTGATGTACTTTACCATCTATTTAAAAATTTGAAATCACTCAGTGGTTGAGCTGCTACAAAAATTACTTTTAGACACAATACTCGTGAATGAATCATAGCTACGGTCTCCTTGTCACCTGCTGTCTATTTCAGTATTGGAGCAAGAGACATAGAGACAGTATTCTTCTGTAATAGTTTCTAAACACTAAATGTGTGTTTAGTCATCAATCTGTTTACTGAAGTCAGTAGCTGGGGACAGATTTGCTGACATAAAATTTAAGTTCACGTGTAAGTCAAGCACATAGTATTTCTAGTTTAACTGGAGCTCAAAGACACCTATTCTAGAAGAGGTCCACTTTATCTTTTATCTCTTCCAATTATCCTTGAAAGGCCAATAAAAAATGCATCTTTCCACCTTTCTCCTCTGTGTTGTCAGTTCATAGGGGAGATGTGTGATTGTGGGCAGCACATTAACATACCCAAGAACCATTAAACACAAACAAAACTGCCCCTTTTACAGCCTCACTCCTAATTTTCTTCAAGATCTATCTCAAAAATTATCTATTCAAGTCAGCTGAATCAACTCTAATTGCACTTTTGCTTTTGAAATCCTGAGCATTTTATCATAGACATATTGCTCTGTAACTAAAGTAAAATAGTTTTTTTGAATGTGGTGATCTATGACCCTACCTGGGTTATAATCTTTGCATGTTTGTAGTCATTACAGTGGGATTGGACAAGATAGGCACAACCCTAAGGCCAATGCTTCTTGGGCTGTCCCCAAATCACACGTGGGTCTGGGTATAATGCAGATTTCTGGGCTGAGCCAGACTCAATTGAATCAGAATATCCTAAGGATGGGGCCATTTAATATGCATTTTAACCAGCATCCCAGGTGATTTTTTATAAACATTGCTATTTGAGAACTGCTGCTCTAGATATATACATGTTTCATCTAGATACACCAAGCCAACAGGTAGCAATTATTTAATAGGAAGAAAACTAGCATTTATTAAGGGCTTACCATTGTGTATAGATCTATCATTTAAATTGCACACCAGAATTTTTTTAAAAAGATGTTATCCACACATTACCAAAGAGGACAGAAAGGTTCAGACTCTAATGTCCAGGATCAAATCCAGGGTACTATAATGCATTTAGATGAGTGGTCTTTTAAATAAATGGTACTGAGAAAATTGGGTAGCTGTTTGGAAAAAATTAGATTCATACACAAGAATGAATTCCAAGAGGATTAGGGATCAAAATGTAAAAATTAAACCATACAAATACTAGAGGAAAAACATGGGTAATTTTTCTTTTAAATCTCATTGTAAAGGAAGTCTTTCTGTTTCAAAATCCAGAGGGAATAAGAGAAACAATTAATAAATTTAATAACAACAACAAATATTTGTATGTGGCCAAAACCACACCATGATCAAAATCAAAACACAACTGATACACCAAGAGAACATATTTTCAACACATATCAGAGGCCAAGAACTACCATTCCTAATGTACAAAGAACTCTTACAACTTAAGGGATAAAGAACTAAAAAACCAACAGGAAATGGAGAAAAGACATGAGAGACAGTTCACAGAAATATGAAAATAGCCCTTAAGCATACAAAAAGATGTTCAAAATCACTGACAATTAGACAAATAAAAATTGAGACACTGAGATAACATTTCTTACCTGTCAGATCAGCAACTCAACTGTTAAAATGTACGACAACATATTCTTTCGGCAAGGCCGTGTAGGGGAATGGTATCCTACATTGTTTGTGCAATGCAAACTGGTACAACCATTCTAGGAGAATTTGACCATTTCTAGCAAAGCTATATGGGCATTTACCTATGGATCAGGCAATCCTACTTCTAGAAATTTGTGCGTCCAACCACACAAAGACACATGCAAAAGGTTATTCATCATTGCATTGTTTGCATTGCAAAACATTGGAGATGTTATAAATCTCTGTAAGGCAGAGTGATTGAGTAAACTATGGAATACTATGTTGTAGTAAAAAAAAACACACAAATGAGGAAGATATTTATGAATTGATACAGTGGTTTCCAGGATATCATTAAGTATTTTTAGAAAGTACAAAACAGTACATATGGTAAGCTACCTTGTAAGAGAGATGGAACATAAGACACAATATATTTATCTGCTCATCTATGCAAAAAAACCCCAAACCAACACAAACAAAAAACAACCCAGGAAGGATGAAATAGAAAATAATGAGATAGGTTATCTACACAGGGTGAGTAGGAGTGGGGTGGCAAGCATGAAGGGCTGAGACTGGGCAGGGGTGATCAGTGCCCTGCTCTGACAGTGCCCTTTCACATAGTTCTGACTTTTAGAACCATGGTCATGATTCATATTTATTTTATTTCAAAGTTCTATTGTACTTCAGAATTTTACAAATTTAATTCATCTACGCTGTGAAAGCAACCCCAAATGGAATACAAACAGGAACAAATGCACTTAACTGAAACACAAACCAACAATATAATCACACTGAAGGGGTGAGGTTGAGGGAAGAGAAGAACAAACCTAAGCAACTTTGCAAAATGATATTTTCACAATAACCCTAAGGTTAAGGACAAAAGGAACTGTACACAAACAGTACTCTAGTTAGTGCATTTGTTTTTCACAGGGGTATGTGCCAGAAATTCTAAAATTACTTTATGTGTACTCTGTGACTGAGAAAACAAGCAACTACACTGTGGATAATGAGACCCAGGTGTCTCTTGTTAGAGAACAGAATTACAAATAAGGAAATGAAGAAGGCTGGAATGAACCCTGTGGTGTTGGATTAGAATTGGAGGTATCAGTTATAAACTGGTGGATACACATATACAGAGAAGATCGACATAGAAATAGAGTTCTGTGTGCACATGTGAGTGTATCCATTCCTATATATCCTAACTCTGCTCACTAAAAAGGTGTAGAAATAAGAAAAATCCAGTAATAATGAGCACCTTAGTACCCGGATCTTGAGAAATTCAATATCTAACATGATTTAAAAAATAACAGCTCATAGTAAACTAAGGATACAATGAACACTTTAAATTGGACAAAGAGTATCTCTAAACATCTACAACATACATCATGCTCAGTGTTTAAAAATACTGAAGGCAGAAAAAACAAATGTTTATGGTCATGGATATTCCCATTACACTGATTTGTTCTCTACAAATTATATGAATGCATTAAATTATTACATATATCCTGAAAATATGTACATCTATTTTGTATCAATAAAACATTTATAAAGAATTTGGTGAATAACAAAAAGAAATATCGAAAGTTTCCCCTTCAAGGCAGGATGTCTGCCATCAGCACTCCCATTTCACATTGTCCTAAAGTCTCAGCGGGTGCTGGAAGGCAAGGGAAAAAAGACGAGAAAAGAAAAGATATAAGGATGAAAAAGAGCCAGAACTATCATATTTATATATGTATGGTTTTTGCACAATAAAGAAATCTAAAGAATGTACAGTTACATTATTAGAATTAAAAAGATAGCTGGGCAAGTTTACAGGATAAAAATAATCATTATACAAAAATCAATTTTATTTCTAAATGACAAAATAGAAAAAGAATCAAATTTAAATAACAAGAGCATTTACAACATTGTAAAATATCAAATACTTAGGAAAAAATCTGCCAAAAGATATGCCAGACTTCTACAGAGATAATTATGGGACTTTATGTGAAAAAACTTTAAATAAATAATTGATAAATATACTGTGTCCATGGATTAGAAGATTCCATATTATAAAGAAGTAAATTCTACCCCTATTGCTCTATAAATCCAAGGCAATCCTAATCAAAATCCAAGGAAGATTTTTGTTAGAACTTGAAAATCTGTTTCTATGATAAGATTTGAATGGAACGACACAGGGTGGAGGAGATCTATACCGCTCCTGAAGAACAAGTTGGGAGGACGTCCTGTATTGGATGTCAACATTATTATAAATCTATAGCTGACAATGTTGTATTTTTTGACATATGTAATGACTGCTCAGGTGTTTACCATATAAATTAGGCTACACACGTATGATTATTCAATTTTTTTGAATAGACAATTTTTATTGTTATGTTTCACAATAAAAGGATCATTTGAAAAAGGAAATTAAAAAACGGTTCCCTCTTTCTGTGATTCAAACCAAGATTTATTTGTGAGTATTAAGTGTTTGGGCTGCAAATGGCTCAAAGCCATGTAATATGTGACTTGCTCAGTGGTATTTTGGCTAAATGCTCCTTGACCTGAGTGGAATTAGCTGAGAAAAATCTCAAGCATACTGACATTACCATATAAGAATGAACTACTTAAAACCTAGGACTTTTACTAAAATATGACCTGGCTCTTGAATTCAATTAAATAACTACTCTTTATGTGAAGCCCTATTTGAATATGTCAGAGATAATAAATATTGTCGGTTTTGGCTGAACAAAAAAGCTCCTAAGGAATAATAGGAGAGAAATTTCCTAGAAAAACCGTTTATCTATAATTGTCTATTTCAAAAAGAAGATAAGTTTGTTAAGAAGCCACATAGTATGTTTCCTTTAGCAGAACATTTTCTTTTTCAATGTAGCAAAAGTATGTTCATATCTAGTCTGGGTAACTTTTATTAAAAAAACTGTTTAGACCTAGTCTTCCCAGAAAATGTATCACACGTGTTTCTCAAAGGGTTTTGGTAGCCTGTCCTCTCTTTCATTTTATCCTCCTCAATCACGATTATCTCCTTTTCTTCTACAGCCTCTTCCAGATTTTTCTTCTCATTTTCTATTTTTTTCTTATGATTCACTTTATCAATTTCTATGCCCTGAAGTCAAAATGAAGAGGTTAAAAAGCCAACAAGTTCAGAAAAAGAATAAGAGATGGAGATGAAATGAAAATCAAGTGATCTTAGATGACAAAAGAAAGGTAAAGGAGAAAAGAGGGAGAGTTTAGTCCTGGGTAGGGAAGGTTGGGGAAGAAGGAGAAACACAAAGACAGGTGGAGGCAAGTGACATCTACCAGTGGGGTTTAACTGGGGTACTATCATCTGTGCCCCATTGATCCAAATATGACTGACAAAGCCACTTATCTAGTCCTTTAACACAAATTAGTATCAGTCAGAATGGATCAAATCATTGAAACAGCCATTTTCTCTAAGGGGAGGTTCACAATTTTAAAGCAAATACTTTCAGAAGAGCAGGAATTAGTATTGTATTTACATCCTGGATAAGATCAGGAAATCAAGTTTGGAGTTTCAGAGCTTAGAAATCCAGAAGGCCTGTGTCTTCCCTGTGACACAGTTCCTTCAAGAAGCAAGGTGCTCAGGGTCACTTTGGGAATTTGAGATGCTCCATGATAAAGCTGGGTTTCAAATCACAAATGATTTAGAGAAAAATGGCAGTTATCGAACGGAATTTTGTCTTCATCACTTAAAATTGGACAGTTCCATTGTCATCAAGCTCCTATATACACATTTACCTGGGACACCACACACTTGCCCCACAAGGAAATATTCATAAATACCATAGGTACAGATGATCATGGTAACAAACACATTATTAGGTTATTAAGTATGAAATGTCCGATTTCCTTAAGTATTAACTTTGACAGGCTGATATCGCTGACATTTCACTTTGACACTTCTTGTTCTATTTTTATTGTGAAGATACATCCTCAGTCTTTCAGATGGATGTTTTGGCTTGTGATTATCTTTCAATTTTGTTTTTGAGCAATTTTTGTGAAACCATAGATAAGGCAAAAATTTTTGTTATTTTCAAATATGAGTTCTATTATGGAACCAATGTGGCTCAGACAGCTTGAAATATCAATGAAGTGTTTGGGAAGGATGTGGCTAATGAATGCACAGTATGTCAATGGTTTGAGAAGTTCCATTCTGGTGAGTTTAATCTTGAAAATGAGCCATGTGGGTGACCTGAGACCAAGGTGGATAATGATGAGCTAAAAGCTGTAGTGGAAGTGAATCCATCTCAACCTACACGTGAATTAGCAGCAAGGTTTGACATTACTATTCCAAAAATATTGGACCATTTGAAACAAATGGGCAAAGTAAAGAAGCTGGATAGATGGGTTCCACATGAATTAAAGGAGTGTCAGAAGAGAAATTGTCTCAAAGCTCGCCTTTCTTTGCTGTCAGGACATAAAGGTGAACCATTTCTACACTGTATTGTTATGTGTGTTGAAAAATGGATACTTTTTTTTTTTTTTTGAGACAGAGTCTCACTCTGTTGCCCGGGCTAGAGTGAGTGCTGTGGCGTCAGCCTAGCTCACAGCAACCTCAAACTCCTGGGCTCAAGTGATCCTTCTGCCTCAGCCTCCCGAGTAGCTGGGACTACAGGCATGCGCCACCATGCCCGGCTAATTTTTTCTATATATTCTTAGTTGTCCAATTAATTTCTTTCTATTTATAGTAGAGACGGGGGTCTCGCTCTTGCTCAGGCTGGTTTTGAACTCCTGACCTTGAGCGATCTGCCGGCCTCGGCCTCCCAGAGTGCTAGGATTACAGGCGTGAGCCACCACACCCGGCCTAAAGTTCTCCTTCTTGTGGCCACAGATCTCACCGTCTTTTGTTAACACCCCCACTCCCAACCTCCAGAATATTCAATTAGGCCTAGATAGAATGGTCCAGAAGCTTTGACCAACCTGAAAGTAAAGCTTAGACTGAGCAAAGAATTCTTAGTCCCCTTGATTTGATCATAATGAATCCAAACTCCCAAGAGATCCAGAATATAAATCAGCCAAATTTTAGTAAATCCTACTCTTCAAACTCTGAAACCATAGGAAGGCTGCTGCCAAGTGTTTAAAGCTTATCCTGTAGAGCCTGCCAAGCTGGTGTCTACATTCTGACCTTATATCCGGTAGTTTATTCTCCAACCCTATTGAATCAGGCTAGTTTCCTGGTCTCTCCTTTTGCAGGACAGAGGCATCCCTACTGCAAAAAGATACACTTTACTCCTCATTTATATTTCATTGTTTCCTTAGTCTTTGCTACTTACTCCATGAGAACTTCCCATTATTAATGCAGTTTGATTTTGGACTGTTAAAGTGTTCAAATTGTAATCAACATTTAAAAATTATTTTACCAACTTTTTAGTTTCTAATCTGTTTTTAAAGCATGTAAGTCCTCAGTGATCTATACATAGCCTTAAATCCCCATAGGTGGTTGTCACACTGAATCAAATGACATTTTTTTAAAGGGAAAGTTATACCTTTGAAAATTTACTTAGAAAATAATGCTTTGATCAAATTCAATATATTTTAATAATTTTCTTGGATAGTGCAAAAATTTATAGAAACAGGAACTCTTTCTTTTCATCCCGACCCCCTGTCCCTTCTTTCCCATCAAAGCTTAGCCTGGTATTAATAACTTCTATGGAAAGGGTGACATCTGGAACCAATTTATGATAACTTCATCATCTTTGTAGCATTTATTGAACTTGCTCAGAGAGGTTAGAATCTTTCAAGTCTAAGAAAATAGACTTTCAGACAAATATTAATTTATTAGTAAAACATTCCTTTGGAACAAAACTATCTACACATCATAAAATGTTGAACAAAAATTTCATATGGTCTCCTATTTTCTTGAATTGGCTCTAGTCATTGAGGGTCCAAACAACAGCTCTAAGGAGAATCAAGAAAGAGTAGGGGATCTGTCAACAAAATGAGGAGGCTTCAAATTGAATGAGCTGTCATCTGGATCCCATGTAGTTTCTCAATTCTGAGCATTGACTGCAGGCCAGGTGCTGTGCTAGGTTTTGGAAGGCCACAACGTGTGTAGACACAGTCCTTGCCCTGGGAGCTCGTTGCTTATGTCTACCGAAGGCATTTAGAGTAATCCTTCTATAAGCACAAGTCATGGAAATGTAAAATGAGGTCATGTATGGCAAGAGTCTGAGAGTTTCTCACACAACCTCCCTGGGTTACCATAAAGTACATAATGGCATTTCAGAGATGAGGAAAAACTTGGTTTATGATTGGAAACACAAGCATAAGGAATTTCTCAAAGTGAACTCACAAAGTTGGCAGCAGCTTTTTTGGCCTTTGCTTCAAATCTCCCGTTGTTTCAGTCCCTGTGCCGATTCTCCCTGAATTAGCTCACGTGACCACAGTGTTATCTGGGTTATCATTTTCCCCTCTTTTTCTCATTTTAGTCATGCCACGGAAAGGACCAAGTGTAGCCGCAATGCAGGGACAGTCCCTTAGCCTGAGAAGGTCTATTTAGAATCAAAGGTTAAAATATTAAAAAGCAGGAAAGCTTTTTTTGATTTATGAAAAATTCAAGTTGTACAAGGCCTTCTGGAATTGAACATTTGTGTAAGTTTGGCAGTGCCTGGATTTACTTATTTATACCCTGCCTGATTCTGGAAGTGATTTCAAGTGGAATAAAATTAAACATGAGATACCCCCAAATCACATGGGTGAAAGTGGGATAAAATAAATAAAAACAGGAGTGAACACAAAGTGGTTTTGGAATAAGCCTAAAGATGCATACTACGGAGACCAACACACGCCTGTGAAAGGTAGATCTCAACGTGTCTGTGATTCCTGACACCAAGTTAGCACAAAATAAATGACAGCTGCTGTACAAAAAACTTGCCTATAATTACCATCTCTTCCTGATTTGTTGAATTGAATTGTGTGGGTTGGTCTTCCTCACGGGTAACTAAGTCGACAGATTACTTTCTGTTTTCTGTCAGACTGTTCAGGAGATGGTACGCACCTTGGGGCAGCAGCTTGTTCTTTATAACTGTGGCATCTGGCAGAGCGCCTAGCGCATACCGGGTGCTGAATAAATACTGGTTGACTGGCGGAGTAAATGGGAGAATTAAGAAATGTGAGTCAGGGTGATCTGCTAAGTCGAGACTGGGGCTCAACCTTTCTAAACTGATCCAGTTTCCTGGGATGCTGTTATGAAGTGTCTGGAGTCTTTGAATAGCTGCTACAAGGAGAGTCAGCAACAAAGGAAGTTAGCGATAGGCTTAATTACATGTGCGTATGTGGGGGCGAGAGAGCGCGTACACATCGGTTCTATTTGCGTGAGCAATCAATTCTATAAATTGTTCAAAGGTAGTTGTAGCCCATGTAGTAATGTCCTTACTGAAGAAGAGCTTTAGCTACCCTCTTAACTACCCTCAGGTAGAGAAAGTCTAACGAATTCACCCTGTCATCTCTCTGGTTGCATCAGTACTTTCAGCTCAACCCTAAGAGAGAAGAAAAGGTGAATACTTGGGTATTATTTCACTCTTTGTCTCCTAAGATGTTCAAAGGTCATTAGTCAGCAGCTATGCAAAGTTAGGCGTAGAAAAGGGAAACTGTGGCTGCGCTTTGACTCACTCCTTTAGTCCTTGTGCCACACCATAGTGGATGTTATACACCAGGGGCCTCTACGGAGTGTTCTACTTGGGGCTCCAACCTTTCCTAACTCTCCGTCTTCTCCTTCACTTACTAGATTTCTCCCCTCTTACAATCCCTTTTCCCTCTGGGGTCCAGGTCTACCCCTCTGATCCTTGGGATGGACATCTTTCTTTGCAGACACGTTCAAGTGTCATTCCATATCATTCTCTTTTTAACGTCCTCTTGCAAGTTTCACGGACCTATGCATTGAGTGTCAATGGGCTCTGTTCTGCTTTCTAAATTGTGTTACTTAGTAGTTGTAACATCCGTCCTTGTGTCTGTGTGAGCTGACCCCCTGTGGGGGAAGGCAGTGTGAGCTGCGGTGCCAAGAATCACGGGGATGGTGGTGGTGTGTCTGTGTGTGGAAGGGTATGAACTTCCACTCTGGTTGCAGCTGATTCCCTCCCCCAGTGCATCAAAAACAAACATTTATTCAGTTCTTGTCTCCACCACTGAACTTCTTCCAAAAACTCCTGTTTGATCTGTTGAGTAATTTCTATTTCTTCCATTAACATGAATTTAATCCTTGTAACCCAATTACCCTGACTTACGCTAAGAAAAATCTACTTTCTCTCTTCCCTGAGTCCCAATTTAAATATTCCTCCATTAACTGACAAGGAATAGTTGCTTCTTGTTAATTATCGGATTCCCCATGACTACAGGGAGGATGTAAAATTTCTTTTTATCCCACCATACTTATCAAAGAATATAATAGAGTATAAATACTTTACAAGAATGTTTTGATAACTGTGCAACTTCTTTCGTCCCTGGGCACATTGCATTGATGTGATCAAGTTCAATACTGTGTGGGCATCTGTGGAATTGAAGACTGGGGACTTCATCTCCGCAGAGATGCTGTCACCTCACCCAGACAGCACTTCTTTTTCTTTTATTTTTCATAATCAGGTCTGATTGGCAGCCCTTTCCCCTTCCCTGTTTTAATGATGGTGTGTAGTAGGATGCTTCAGATACTCTTCATTGCGATGATACGCCCAATAGATAAAATGAATAGGACCAAATGTTAGAAGTTGCTAACATAGATGCCTGATATATTTGTATTCATTATACCATTCTCAACATTTTGTATCTTTGAAATTCTTATAACAAAAAGCTAGA
Organism: Lepilemur ruficaudatus; assembly: GCA_963574885.1. Classification (NCBI taxonomy): domain Eukaryota; kingdom Metazoa; phylum Chordata; class Mammalia; order Primates; family Lepilemuridae; genus Lepilemur; species Lepilemur ruficaudatus. The sequence continues at coordinate 74,452 of CAUYRT010087867.1, read as the reverse complement.
AAAGGGTTATGTACTGTCAGGAGAAATGAAATATCAGTGGGTAGAACACTTAGGGTATAGAACCTTCTTTTAGGCTTCAATCTGTGTCCAAATATCCAGATACTAAATATCGTGTAGCTAAAATACTGATGAGTGACTGAACTTTTACTTCTGAAGCTGATATTAGGAAGACTTAGTGAAACTCTGAAATTCTCCAGGCGGTGGGTGAGCTTTATTCATCAAAATTTTTCCTATGCTTTAACCAAACCTGGCATTCCAGGTCGGGTGGCATGTAGTAGCTGTATTTGTCAGGAAGAGAAATTTGTCATTGAAATTTTTTTTTTTTTTGAGACAGAGTCTCACTTTGTTGCCCGGGCTAGAGTGTCGTGGCATCAGCCTAGCTCACAGCAACCGGAAACTCCTGGGCTCAAGCAATCCTGCCTCAGCCTCCCAAGTAGCTAGGACTACAGGCATGTACCACCATGCCCAGCTAATTTTTTTCTATATGTATTTTTAGTTGGCCAATTAATTTCTTTCTATTTTTAGTAGAGACGGGGGTCTCACTCTTGCTCAGGCTGGTTTCAAACTCCTGACTTTGAGGGATCTGCCCGCCTCGGCTTCCCAAAGTGCTAGGATTACAGGCGTGAGCCACCATGCCTGGCGTGCCATTGAAATTTTTTGACCTAAAATGGGAGTGTCTCCCTCCACCCAGAGTGACCAGAAGGCAGACCATGTGGCTCTTCTGTCACTGCTTTACTGAATCTGGACAAAATATGACAACATTCCGCTAGGAAAAAAAGTAAAGGAGAAATCAAAATAGACATCAGCTTCTTGTCAGATCTTGAGAAGGGGATAAAGAAAGAAAACACAGGTTATTAGGTCCCCTCAAAAGAAATGGAGAAAAGGCATCACTAAGAGGGCAAAGGACTGTAGAAAGGGTGTTCTGGGCTCAGGAAACAAATGTTATTTATTTCATGACTCTGAAGTTTTAGGGTTGAAAAGTCAATATTTAATACATGTTTAACATATATTATAAAACAATGGTTGGCAAACTATGGTCTGTAGGCCAAATCCAATCAGCTGTCTATTTTTGTATGACCCATAAACTAAGAATGGTTTTTACATTTTTAAATGTAAAATGAGATTATAAACCTTTCCATGAGAACAGTTGTTCAAGAGTTGAGGACGCTGCATCTTGGCCTCAAAGCCTCAAATATTTACTATCTGTCCCTTTGCAAACAAATGTATGCCAACTCCTATTACAAACGATACTAAATACCATGGGTGCACCCACATTATGAAGGGCAATATGCTTTGCTCAAAGTCCACCAATTTAAATATGAATGTCATCCAAAAACACCCTCACAGAAACATCCAGAATGACCAAATATCTGGGCACTGTGGCCCAGTAAAGTTGATACATAAAATTAATCATCACATCCACTCTAGACCACTCTTTAATGATGTTTTCTGATTCTATCAAAACAACAAAAAGTCGTCTTTTAAAACTTATTGGAAATGCCTACCAACTTTCCTCATCCTTATCTTAGGGAAATGAGTTTTGATTTGGAAGTTCCAGAAAAGTTACTGCTCATAGAATCAATGGGGCCTAATTATTTCACCTATGCCTTCTGACTCTTTGAACATCTTTCCACCACTTTATCCATTTAGAAAAGAAAATAGAAATACAGTTGAGCTTTGAACAACACGGGTTTGAAGTGTGTAGGTTTGAATAAATATATTGGAAAAATTTTTTGAGATTTGTGAGAATTTGAAAAACTTGCAGACTAACCACATATTCCAGAAATATTAAAAAAATTAAGAATAAGTAAGGTACATCTTGATTGTATAAAATATGTGTAGATACTAGTCTATTTTATCACTTACTACTATAAAATATATACATAAATCTATTATTAAAAGTTAAAATTTATCAAAACTTAAGTTTTGTTACACACTTATGGGCCACACGGGTGCCATTTGCAGTCAAGAGAAATTTAAACAAACGTAAAGACATTTATGACGATGCACTTCCACTTAATGAATAGTAAACGTATTTTCTATTCCTTATGATCTTAATAAAATTTTCTTTTCTCTAGCTTACTTTATTGTAAGAATACAGTATGTAATACATATAACACAAAAATGTGTATTAATTGACTGTTTATGCTATTGATAAGGCTTCCAGTCAATAGTAAGCTATTAGTCATTAAATTTTGAGGGAGTCAAAAGTTACACATGGATTTTTGACTGTGTGAGGGCTTCATATCCCACAGTCTTGATGCAACATTTAGGAAAGTCTATGTATGTAGAAAGGATTCTGATATTTTTATGCTTGTCTAATTTCTCTTGGCAGAAATTTTTGGAGTAGCATATGAATGTTTTTGTTTAGATTGTGACTAAGTAGCATTCTTGGGGTCTTAGCATATTTTAATTTGCAGTCTTAAATCTGGAATAAAAGTAGACTTACAAATTGAAGTAAAATATTACTGGAAATCACATGGCAATTAATACATACTAATTAGTCTTTTAAAATAAAAATATAATATATAGAAATATAACATTTAAATATCTCTTACGGAAGAAGGCCTTATAGAACTAATTTACAATGACCAAAAAATATATATTATATATACATATTAATACAGATCGTTGCTAAAAGCCTATTTCACAGCTGGAAGGAATTTTCCACAATGCCTCATTTTACCTTCCTTTCCCACTTCTGTTTTGCAGATGGAGAGATAGACCAGGTAATTGACATTTCTTGCACAAGTTAATGCAGCATAGTCATGGCAGAGTCAGGATGGGAGCTCTAAAGATTTTCAGCCCAGATGTCTTCCCTTTTATCAAGCCACCAACTGACTATTATGCCTTTATTTCATTTGCTCAAGTGATAAGGTTGTCTCAGAAACCAGAACCAAATAAAACATCAGGAATTGAACGAGCTGATATTGAAAATGTAAGGGTCTGTGTAATTGTGTTTGGCAAATTTTAACAGTGGCAATATATCAATATTTTAATTTGCCTGGTGATGTATCTGTTCACCCATAAGGTGTATACGGCTTGATTTTGATATGATTTACTACTGCTGGTGATCATTTTGATTCAACAGCTTACGTATTTACAGAAACTCAGGAACAGGTGTTTGTGATTCAGCAATGTCTCCAGCATCTAATTTGGTATGCAAGTTAGTAGGTTGTGTATCATATTTATAGGAACTCCACTACACTCATAGAGTGAATATTTTCCCTGGGCAAAATCTTAAACTTTATCAGGGAAATTACTGTGTATTCATAGCCATGTACAAGAAACTTTGTAATTCTGAATTTGAATTTCTTTTTTATTTTCTTACTCTTTCTGAATCATCTTGTTGTTTGAGAAGGAAAGCATTGAACAGCTTTTTCTTTATAAATCCCCAGCTTTGCTTTCTAGCATCCCACTGGTGGGAGGCAATGATTTAGGTGTCAGGAAGAGATGTTGAATGAAAATCTTGGTACCTTAGGAGAGGGGCCTTACAGGACACTGGGTGAGACCCACAGAATGCCACTGGATGTTGGGATAAAGGTCTGGTTCAGTCCCCTGGTGTCTGCAATCTTGTTCTTGCTTCGGGGCTATGAATAAGATGCTAAAATATATTGCTGATCCCTTGCCTCTGGGAGCTGCATCAAGGCTTTAACTTGATTTAAGCCCACAACACCTGGCTACATATTTTTATCCTCTTCACTCCAGGCTGGATTTGAACTGCTGACTTGGAGGAGAAGTGTTTTGCAGCCCCGATCCAATCCCGAGAGTCAATCAAGCTGTTTCCTTATATTAAATACATTTTCTGTTGTGCCGGGTTGTAAGAAACAATGTTAAATGGTCCTGAGGAAAAATATGTGTTGGCCTTGATGGTAATATTGATGTGCTGGAGTGTGACTAGAGTTCTTCTAGTTCAGCAAAATAGAGAGTGAAAATTAGCTTGTATAACATGAACCAAAAACAAAAAGGTAAGCTGTGATCTATACAAAGAGGGGACAGTTTGATTATACATTTCAGCACAAAAGAAACAGATAAATCTTTTTAAAGAGGCTTGCCAGTACCACTATTCATAAATGTGTGTTCAACAGATAGCCTAATTGCCTCATTTATAGTAGTAGGACATGCTGATTTCCTTTCACATTATTTACCCATCTGCTGAATTTTGGAGTAGACAGGGAGATTGCATTTCAATCCTGAGGGCTGCTTGTTTTAAACATTGCTTCTGTCTCCATGACAAATGTTTTATTGTCATTTCTGACTGGATTCCTATTTTGCTCAGTCAGTTGTCTGTTTTTGTAGGGTTCCTGAGTTTCAGTAAACGTTCTGTGAACATTTTTTAAAATTTTCAGTTATCATAACTCTTCTAAAATCAACTAATGTGTTCTATATTCCCTTATGAGTGAAGGGGACAAACTGGAAACGGCTCTGTGGCTTACTCCTTTGCGTTGGCATATGACAATTCACATCTGTATTGCATTTCTCTTTTACGCAAATTAATCCATGAGATTGTTACAGTCACTTGGTTAGATAGGTAAGGCACACTTCATTCATTCATACAATTAGTGAACACTGATGTGTCAGACATTGGGCTAGATTTCAGGGATTTAAAACATGATAAGCACAGTCCCTGTCTTCTAGAAGTTCCTAGATGTTTTCTTCTCGTGGGAGATAACAAAATCTAATATAGACGGTTCCTAAGTTAATGATCATTCAGCTTGTGATTTTTCAGTTTTATGATGGTGTAAAAGTAATATTTGTTCGGTAGAAACTGTAGTTTGAGCACCCACACAACAATTCTATTTTTCACTTTCAGTACAATATTCAATAAATTGCATGAGATATCTAACACCTTATTGTAAAATATGCTTTTGTTAGATAATTTTGCCCAACTACGCTAATGTAAGTGTTCTGAATGCATTTAAGGTAGATTAGGCTAAGCTATGCTGTTTGGTAGGTTCGGTGTGTTAAATGCATTTTTTACTTATGATATTTTCAGCTTACAATGGTTTAACAGGATGTAACCCCATTGTAAGTCGAGGAGCATCTGTATTATAAAGTGACTCAGTCTATTTGTGCTGCTATAACAGAATATGTTAGACTGGGTAATTTATAAATAATAGAAATGTATTTATCACAGTTCTGGAGGCTGGGAAGTCCAAGATCAAGGCACTAGCAGATTCAGTGTCTGGTGAGGGCCTGCTCCCTGCTTCCAAGATAGGCATCAGCCTTGTTGCTGGGAGCGATGGGAAGAGAAGGGAGACTGTCCTGAGGAGAGAAGAGACAAGCAAGCTCCCTCAAGGCTTTTTATAAGGGCACTAATTCCATTTATGAGGACAGAACCATCATGACCTAATCACCTCCCAAAGGTCCCACCTCTAAATACAATGACATTGGAAATTAAGTGCCAACTGAATTTGGGAGGGGGAACACCAACATTCAGATGACAGCAGTCAGTATGTACAAAGTGTGGATAGAAATGCAGGGAAAGATTGTTAAAGTCTGCTTGAGGAATAGAGAAAGGTTTCACAAAGGAGCAGGAATTTAGGGTAAGATGTGAAAGAAAAGTGTTTTCCAAGTTGAGTAAGGAAGGATATCAAAGTAGGGAGGAGCAGTACTATTACCATTGTTTTATAGATGAAGAAACTGAGGTTAACAAGGTCACTAAGCTGCACACAGGAATGCAAGAGCTTGAACTGAGATCTGCATTGCTATTTCACTACACTCCACCACAGCAAACAACTCGTCATATGAATTTTTCAAATATTCTTCATTCATTCTATAAGAGCAAGAATAGTGTATATTTACATATACATTCATCTTGTTTGAGTATGAGAAGGCATTGAAGTCTTAAGGAGTGAAAATCCAGCTTGAATTTTTGATTTTAATTTTGCATGTTATTTTTACTGAAGTATAAACCATATATTAATAAGTATTAAGTGCGTAGCTTGATGAATTTCTATAAATTGAACATATCCATGATCAGGACATAGATCACTACAAGTTCCTTTGCAGCCTCCCTCATGTCAGCTCATACTAATTGTATCCTCTACAACTTAACCACTATTCTATCTTTTATCCCAGGAAATTAGTTTAATGTGTTCTTTCAGTTTTATAAAAATGAAATCATGTAATATATACTCTTTTGTGTTGGGTTGCTTTTTCTCAACATTATTCACCCTAGTCACAGCATGTGGCAGTAGTTTGATGTTTATCATTGTTCTATACTATTCCATTGCAGAAATATACCACAACTTATTTATATATCCTATTGTCTATGAACCCTTGGGTTGTTTCCAATATGAGTATGCTATGAATAATTCTTTTAAGACCATTTGTGCATATGTGCACATTTCTTTGGTGCACATATGTGCACATTTCTATTGGGCATACCTCTAGGAATAGAATTTATGGCTCATAGAATATGCATATATCCAGCTTTAATAGTTACTGCCACATGGTTTTCAATCCAGTCCAATTTTTCAATGTCTTTTATTATAGATAGTAATTTCTTTGTGTGTCGTTCAAGAAAAATCTTCGCTTGTTCTAAGGTCATGACTGAATTCTCCTGTATATTCTTCTAGAATTGCTGTTGTTTTATCTTTCACATGTAGGTCTATAACCTATCTGGAATAGATTTTTGTGTGTGATGTGCAGTGAGGTGAAGGTGCATTTTTTCCCCATATGGATGCTATAGCCAATTGGTATAGTGCTGTTTATTGAAAAGATCATCCTTTCACTACTGTATTATAATGGCATTTTTGCCAAAAATCAGGAGACCATGTGAGTTTAATTATGGATTCTATATTCTATTTCATTGGTTTCTAATTGTCTATCCATGTGCCAAAACTATGCTCCCTTAATACTGAAACTTTATTATGTCTTAATATCTGGTGCTATAAACTCCTATTTTGTTGTTGTTCTTATTCAAGATAGTCTTTCCTATACTTGGCCCTTGTCATTTCCACAGAGAAAGCTGGGATTTTAATTGGAATCGTACTGAATCAGTTTGGAAAAATAAAGTTTTAAAACAATGAATATTTTGGTCCATAATGTGATATATCCCTCTATGTATTTAGGTATTCTTAAATTTCTTTCACTATGTCTTTTGCTTTTCTGTGGAGACGTTTTATGTATCTCTAATTTATTCCTAGACATGTGAGGATTTTTGGTGCTATTGTAAAATCTCTGATTAAAAAATACTTTCTAATTATATGCTGCTGCTTACTGTATTTATGAAAAATTTATTCATTTTTAAGTATTGAGTTTATGGCCAAACATTATTAAATTTATTTATTAATTTATTAAATATATTTTAATAATTTTTCAATGCATGTTATTATATCATCTGTGGATAAGAATAAAGAGTTAAATAAAACTTTCCAAGACATGTATTTTATTTCTTTGTATTTCCTACTGTGCAACCTAGGTCCTCCAGTACAATTTAAAGGGTTGGTGATAATTGATATCCTTGTTTTGTTCCTGATCTAAGGCAGAGAGAAAGCTTGTAATATGTCACTATTAAACTTCTATTAAATTTCTATTAAATATGACATTTGTTATAGGAGTTTTCCATAGTCTGTGATCAGATTAAAGATGCTCCCTTTTATCTCTAGCTTGCTAAGAGTAGAGTATCTTAAAGCAGATACTTTGGAGGAGCAGGACAAAGTTGGCAAGAATTCTGGAAATGTTATTCCAATATAGCTCCCTCCTGGATGGTGGCACATGGAAGAAGATGGAATTTTCCCATAACAAAGAAATATAAGATGGAATTTCTGCTCCTTTTTTGTCCTTTCTGGGTTACGTTTCTTCCACCATTGGCCTCTCAACTGGTTTGACTCCTCTTGACATTCTTGTCTCTCCTTAATTTCCACTGTAGATTGCAGGTCACATATGCCCTTGATAAGCTGAATAGAAAGCATTCATTCCTGTAGCCATTTCACTGTCGGTTTTAGCTGAGAAACCACTTTTAATTTGCAGTGTTGAGTGACTGGGGCACAGCTCAGCCGATGCTGTTCTGAGCCACTGCAGCAGATGCCTGCTGACCTCATGTCCGGGGCAACGAGGTGAGCTCTGGTGCTTCACAGCTCCCCTCTGGAACATTCTGTCCCAACCCCTCACATTTTCTAGTAACAGCTGCGCTGTTGGAATCTCAGTGATTAACAAGGTATCAAGCCATCTCCCTGGAACCCTCCAGAACTGCCTCTCATGGGGGAGTTGATGGATCTCTACGTCACAGATGGCTTATCAGTACATCAAGTTATAACTTGCTCTTCTGTCTCCGTTTCTCCTGGGTACATTTTAGAGAAAAAAAAAAAATCTCCAGGTCATATGAGAGGTGTTTCATCTTTGTTAACACAGCACTTGGTAATGAATCTTTATAATATTAGCTGCATGCTGAACCAGCCCTATCCCTGGATTCACTTTGAGACTCTATAACTCCACATTCGCTTTAGCTTTCTTATGAAAGCTCGAGATTATTTATTTTCTCTGTGTGTATTCTTGGCATATTTCTGCCTAGAGGAAGAGCAAAATCAATAAGTCCTACAGTTTTATTAAGTTTCTTAAAGAGCAGGATATCTGATCTGTTGGCTGGAGTTGGTTAATCGCTATCCTGTACAAATTCATCTTTGGATGGTGGTTTTTCCCAAACGTTTTTCAGTTGTCATTAGTAATAAAGTGTTGTCTAACTTCCTACCCCTACTTAAAGAATAATTGTTGCTGATAGCCACATGTCAATACCTTTTGGTGTAGCCCAACAGCCACAGTGAAAGAATATTTTCTTACTATCCATTCTTTTGTCTTTTTAGCTTGTCACATACTGTTGTTCAGTCTGCTTTCTGTTTCTTCCCATGGGTCTCATTGGGGCCATCTTAGCTGCCACTCAGCCTACACCAATCTGCAACAAAAGTGAGATTACATGGCATGTATTCAATTTCGCTCTGACTGTGAAAATCATGTATACAAGCTTTTGGACAAATTGAAGCAGGCTGTCCCCAAGTTACAGTGCTCGAACCGGAAGAAGCACCCAGCAGTTTGAGCAAAGACTTTGACCTTAGCCGGACGCTCAGTGCTGCCTAGAGTCGTTCTCCATGAACCTAGACAGCTGCTTCTCCCTTCAACAGCTATTCCAAACTTGGACTAACCACTCCCTTCAAATCCCTTCCTCTGCCTCATCTTCTCTTGCTCTCAGCTTATGACCTTGCCTCTAAATTTGCTCAGAAAAAAAAAGAAACAACTTCCTCACGCCCACAACCCCAAACCACTTACAGAACGTATTTCTACCAGGGCCTATGCATTCATAATCGTTTCTATTTTCCATAAAAGATTGTCCCTCCTGCTGCCAAAGGCTAATCCATCCATCCAACCACCAGCGTAAGAATTTGTCTCCTGGCTTGACAGAGGCCTTGGCCATTAGCCATCCACTTTCCTTTCTTTATATTCTCTTTGCTCCCTTCTACATACCAACATGTTTTTAAAATATCTCCTCTGACCCCACATCACCCTCTTGCTACTGTTCTGTGTCTCTTCCTTTGCAGCCTAACTTCTTGAAGGGGTGTCCATATTTACCATTTCCCTTTCTCATTTGCCATTTGCTGCTCAGCTGATAACAATGTGTTTTCTGTCCCTACAATGGCAATGAAATTATTTTCACCAATTGACTTCATATTACCAAAGCCAGTGGATATATTTTTCATTTTCTTTAATTATTTGATGGTGTTAACAATTTCCTCCTTCTTAAAAACTCTCCTTTTTTGACTTTTACACAGTTTTTATTCCTTAGTTTTCCTACGACTCCTCTCAGCATCCCTCACTAGCTCCTTTTCTTGTGATCTCTCTAAAATGAGTGTTCTCAAAGATTTCTTCTCAAGTGTGGGTACGTTTTTCTACCCTGCCTTCCACAGACTTACAGATGGCTGACTCATCACTGTATATACACAGATCACTCCTGAGAGTTTCAGACTCATATTCACTTGACTATCTCTTAGTGCCAGAACTCAACATGCCTTAAACTAGTTTCAACATCCTTATTCCTAAGCACACTGCTTCAGCACTTATCTTAAAGAATATCACCCTGGGGACCAGAAGGAAACCTGCGTTTTCTCTAACTTTTCCCTCTTAGCCAGTACATCTTTGTATGTTTTATCTGCTAAACGTAACATAAATCTCTTCCTTCTCATTGGCATTGCCTTATTTTACTTAATTGTTTACACGACTTTCTAGCTAGTCTTTTTTTTCCCTTCATTCTGATCCCACCATTACTAGTTTTTTCTAAAATGTGGATCCATGTTAATTTTTTAAAAACTTACCCATTGATGTGATGCAAGTCCAATAAGAATTATGACCATTTTTTAATGGATTTGAAAAGGTGACTCTAAAGTAGATTCAGAATAGCAGGGAGCTAAGAAAGACAAGGCCATTTGTGAAGAAGAATAGGGTGACTCGCTGCCTCAGTCTGTTTTCTGTTACTATAACAGAATACTTGAGACTGAGTAATTTATAAAGAAAAGTGAATTTAGCTACCAGTTACGTAGGCTGGGAAGTTCAAGGGGCATGGCACCATATCTGCTCAGCGAGTGGGAACTGATCCACTCCCTCCAGAGAGCTAATCTAGTTTAGAGAGGGAGAACTCGCTGCCATTAGAATGCACCTAGCCATTCACGAGGGATCTGTCCCCTGACCTGACCACCTCCCACTAAGCTCTACTTCCCAACAGAGCCACACTGAGGATCAAATTTCAACATGAGTTTCCGTGGGGACAAACCATGTCCAAACCATAGTACTTGCCTTAAGAAAACTTGCCTTACTGATGTTAAAAGAAAAATTTTAAACAAATTGAGTTTAACAGAGTTTAACTGAACAAAGAATGATTAGCAAATTGGGTAGCCCTTCAAACCAGCATAGGTTCAGAGAGACTCCCTGCTGCTGCGTAGTCAGAAAGGATGTATGAAAGAAAAGGGAAAGTGACGTATAGAAAATGGAAGTGAGGTACAGAAACAGGTGGGTTGGTTCCAGCTTGGCATTTGCCTTATTTGAAGATGGTTTGAACAGCTGGCTGCCTTTGATTGGCCAAAACTTGGTGATTAGCACAAGAGTAGGTTACAGTTCACTATATACAGAGAAACATTTTGATTTGAACTTAAAATGTGTAAGGAGGCAGCTTTAGGCTAAACTTAATTTAACAATGATATCTAAGCTTATTCTAAAGCCATAATTAAGGCAGTGTATGACATCAGGGAGAGACAAACCAACCAATGATACATAATGGAAAGCCCAACAACAGACCCACTGATGAACAGAACTGTGATCTTTGACAGAGGTGGGCTATTTCTTATGTGCAATGGAGAAACCAGAAACCACTCAGTATTCCAAGTAGGGGAGATTTCAAACAGGGAAATAGATATTCACAAATTATTGAAGGACTGGAAGGGCAAAGATTTGGGACAAGGAGGCTATACAGAGGTCAGCAAATTGCAGGACACTCCTGCTGAGGTCACAGCATCCCCAAACTGCAGCCCCAAGACTGCGACTGGCACGGGAATGTCAAGTCTGTCTGGCTCCTGTAAAACTGTGCATCTCCCTAAGTCTGTATTTCCTCCACCATTGTTGTTGGCAGTGAATGGTTTCTACATCCCTACTGTCTTCCAAACTTGCATAAGTGTATTTCTCTGCCAGCACCCAAACCTTACTTTAAACCTTGCTAGCAAACACAGCAGTTTGGAAAATTCAACCTCTAGGCTTCTAGCCTTTGTGATATAGGGGACAGCAGGAAGGAAAAATCAATGGGTGCCAAGGGCCACAGAAAAGATGTAGCATAGTGGTCATTAAAGATCAATGGAGAAAGGAAGAACTGCTCAATAAACAGTGCTGGGACAACTGGGCATCCACTCAAAACACTGAAATTGAATTCCTGTCTTATACTATACACTGGAGTCAACTTAAACAGATAAGGACTTTTGCTAAAAGGAAAACTTTAGGAAGAGAATATAGAAAAATATTTTTCTAGTTTTCGGATAGGAAAAGTTTTGTTAAACAAGGTATGAGTTCTAACCATAAAATAAATGATTGATTAATTCAACTATATTAAGATTAATAACTTATGTTTATCAAGAAAACACTCTAAAGTAAATGAAAAGACCAACAAAGTAGTAGAATGTACTTGGCACACATATACCCACAAATGTTTACGATCCAGGATACATAAACAATTCCTACCAATCAATAGGAAAAATGCACACATAAACAAAATGGAAAAATGGGCAAATGACATTAAGTATATGGCTGAGAAGCATAAAAAGATGTTTAATTTCTCCAGCAATCAGGAAAATAAAATTTATGATCAAATTGAAATATTATACTTGTAATACTAATAAAATCTAAGAAGTAAATATAGTATTAGGTCATCCTTGATTCTCCTCCTTACCTGCCATGTCTTTGTATATCTCCAACATGTAGCCCAAATCTGTTTTTGTTTTCCGTTTTCATTCTTATTATCATTGCTGTAGTTCACAGAATATTGGAGAGAATATGGATCATTAGGAATTCTTAAATGTCAATCTTGGAAGGGTAAATTAAAAAATCACTTTGGAAAACAATCTGACTCTATCTTGGAAACCTGAACATGGAGACACCCTACAACTCAGCAATTTCATGCCTAATATTAATATATACCCCAGAGAAATTCTAGAACATATACCCAGGAGACAGGCACATGGCAAACAGTTCATAATAACCATGAACTGGAATTCTTTAGAATCCATTATCATGAGAATGGATGCATAAATTGTGTTACATTTATACAATGAAATATTATAAAGCAGTGAAAATTAATGTTCCCTAGCTACATTCAGTAATATATGAATCTTAGACAGCTAATGTGGAGTTTAAAAAAGGAGGTTCCAAAAGACCATAGAATTATGACACTATTAAGATAATGCTGAAACACACAAAAATTCAGCATTGTATTTAGACACACATACATATTTAATAAAGCTATTTTTAAAAAGTAAGGTAATCACAAAACCCCGAATCCTAGTCTCTGGCTTAGGGGAAGAGTGATATGAGATTGAAAAGGAAAACATAGCTAGATATATCTTAGTTATGACATGTTCGTTAGATAATTGGATAGTAGGTTCATGGGAGTTCAATAGAATACTATACTTTACAACATAAGCATGTTAATAAATTCTTTTATATGTGTCAGACATAATATTAAAAATATATAAAGTGATCTGTATTCTAAGATGCTCAGCTTAAGAGCTGTCATTTTTCAATACCTGTTTTATTTTTAATGTTCAATAAATAAGTCATGATATTAAAAAAAAAAGTCCTGTTCTCTATCTAGCATCTATCTATATCACACATGTGACCACACCATTGCTAAAAATGTTAATTTTTGCTCAGTGTCAAATGGCTTACTGCCCACCAAAACACAAAGCAGTGTAATGAAAGCAAATAAACTCTGATTTACTAAACTGGAGGAAATGTAACATACATTGAAAAGCACCTGGGGATTTTTTGTGCTAACATCCAGCAGGGGAAATAAACCTGTGAAAATGATAAAGTAGAGTTAGGGTCGATCACTATGAGTTTTTGGTTTTCTTTTGAAATCTTAGTATACTTCACTGTTGGAGGTAGTGAAGAGAGAAAGCAAAACAAAACAAAGGAGGAAGTCGTACATTGTCTCTCTTGTTCACGCTCCATTATCTCCTTGTTCCTTTTTGGATATGGTTTCAATGCTTTACACCAAGGCCTCTCCTCTTGGGGCTCTAGTTTTTCTGCCTGTCCAGCCTCATCTCCTGTCACATTCTTGACCTCCATCTGCTCACACCCTTCTCACCAGCCAAACTCAACTTCCTGCGGATCCCGAGCAGGCCATGCTGTTTCGTGCCTCTGTGCCTTTGCCCTGGCCCTTTGCTCTTCCTGGAAACCCCATCCTCCCAGTCTTCCCTGCCAACCTCGATCCAGGATGTCTTGCCTGACTCTCTAGTCTGAGACTCCCTGAATCCCTTACGCATAACTTTCTCATGGTAGTTATCACATTCCCATAAAAGTTTATTTCCCTACCTTCCCTATTAGACTTTCAGCTCTTTGGGATCAAAGATTATCTCTCTCCCTCTCTCTCTCTTTTTTAATTACATAGTGCTACCCAGTACTTAACTGCAGTGCTTTATAGGAACTCAATGTTAACTTTTGAGCCTAAATTCCTTCACTACCTTGAGCACTGTTCTACCTCCCAGTTTTGAGCTGCTCTTCCCTTAAGCTGGCTGCAGGGGCTGGGGTGCCCCTCCCCGTCTCTTCACCTAGTTAACTCTTTAATCACTTCCTAAGGAACCTCTCTTGCTCTCCGATTTCCCCTGCATGTACTCTTTCCCAGCACCATTTATTGCTCTTACTGCTGTTGTGCATTTCATTCAATTTATATCATTCTTTGAACAGCATTTGTTTATTCCACTGGCCTATAAGCTCCATGAGAGTAGGAGCTAGAACTCCTTTTGTTTATTCTTACATTTCTACTCTATGGCATAGGACTTCCGGTAAGTATTTGCTGACTGACTGAATACCTGGATGAACTGTGAGCACTGCTGGAATTCAGGACACAAGGAGCAGGTCTGATGGGCTGGGAGGGGATGCACAGCCCATCTATTACCTGAATGCTTGTGCAAGGAGGACGTGGCCTGTTCAAAGAAGGTTTCCATGGGCACTTGCAGGAGCCATGTGGATGGGGAAGGCACATGATGCTTGTTACAGGCACTGCTCTGCCGTCCTGGTCCGTGAACTTACATCTGAGTTTAAAGGAAAGAAGACTTACAGGCAGAAAGTGAAGGAGTCCTTTTCATGAGGGAAGCTCAGGTAGACAAGATATATTGTTTTGTGGCCTGGGTGACAAAGTTACACAAGCTGAGAACACCCAGAGATTTCCCTCCCCTGCAGAATCCAGTGTGGTACTTTTGGTGCAGGGTGCCTGAATGGTCCAGGGCACCCTCAGCCTGAACCTTGGCTGTTCCTTCCTTGACATCAGTGCCAGTATCAACAGTCAGGCACTACTTTCAGGTGGCTATTTTTTTGGGCAGTCATCAACAACAAAGAGAAGTTGAAGCAAAGAAAAAAACATGTGTGCTTTTACGAGACAGCCTAAGGCAGAAATAGCTGAGAACCCAGAGGCCTTTGGACCCTGTTTTGTACATGTGGAGTATAAAGCAGTGGAATTAGAGGGTTGTACAACATTTTTATGTTGCTCCCTTTATAGCTATAGTTTGTGGAGGCCTGGGGAAGTCAGGGTATGTCATTGTAGTTGTCTGTGTTTCCAGCTAAGAGCTTGCTTCCGAATTATTTGAAGTTTTATGCTGGATATGGTCTTAGTCTCAATCTTCAGTGATAAGTTTTACTGACCAATTTACATAGTTTATAGCTTGACTTGTAAAAGAGGCCCTTTAGTTTGACCATCTGGAAATAGTACAAATTATTGATGCTAATTACTCCTCTTCCATATTCTATTTTTGGGATCCTCTTAGTTTTCAGCCTTTGATGATACACAAGTCCATCATTAATATTTTGGGTTACATGAGATGGCCTCTAGGTCTTCATTAAGCGAGCTTATATTGACAAATGAGTATGTTAAATCTGGGGTAGCAAAGACATTTATTTCCCCAACTCTTTTTTTTCTTTGCCAGAATTGGGTTATATTTTCTGTAGTTTCTCCACATCATAGAACCTACTTTTATCTTTAAGCCATGAATTATTCCATAAGAAACCTGACATCCATAGACTTTCCTCTACATGAGAACTTCAACTTAGTTGCCACTGACAATGCCTCTATCCATCCAACGAGGGGCCCTTCTTCTGGATACAGCCTGAGTTGGTGGGAGGACATCGTTCAGGGGGTGTGGGGAGGTCAGGTCTTGTCCTTGCCCTTCCATTCTCTCCCTGGGCCTCAAACCTCCCCTGCATAACAAAGGTGATGAAAATAATGTAATCAAGAAGGAGAACAGACAAGCACTCTGTGGTGATGGGAAGGTCAGGGCAGGTATTTCAGTAAGTCAACAAACACACAAGCACAGGAAGGGAGAGAAAAGTCTTGTGCATACAGGTGGAGGAAGAGCTGGATCAGAGGGTCCAGAGCTGGAGAATTTCTGCAGGGTTAATAGGTCCAGGCAAGTCTTGTTTATGCATCTGCCTTCTCCTCTTACCTGTTCTATCTGCCCAAAAAAATCTTGTTCAACCTAATTTTTCATACCTTTTTCCTCTCTCTCCATCACTGACCTGCTTTCCTCCTTTGACATTTCTTTAATAGAACACTTTCTGCCTGTGGGCTTCCCAGCCAATACAGACTTCTCACTGCTCACACATTTGAACCGTGCACAGTCAGGTAGTTTGGAAACTACTGGTCCTGCTTTAGTCCTCATGGGTTCCTGTGGCCATCTCCTTGTTCTATCTGTCCAACAAGCCCACTACCTACCTTTAGAAATTGCCACCCAGCCACAGGCAGATTCTCACATTTTGGTTTGCTCCTGAGTTCAGCTGTCTAGAACTTGGCCTTGGCTTTTGGTAGATGGATGCTAATGTTTCTTAAGACTCAGATTCACTGGACTAAGGAAGGGCTTCAGTCCACAAATGAAGATGAGAATGGTTCCTCCTATTCTAGTTTAATCAACTGCTCCACCAGGAACAGCTGCTGGCCTGCTGCTTCTTGGATTAGGGGACATACTACCTAAGTGCATCTGGAGATAAAGAATTTTTGTATAGATCACATAAATGAAACGCATGCTAAGGAAGAGATACTTTTTCTTTTACCAGGGTTTTGTAAAAACTATGGTCTCTGGTTATTGTTCTGAAGATATTGGTTTACTGCCTGCTCAGTGTTGGATCTGGAGGCATCAGTAAGGTCTTACAATCAGTTCTTGTTAAATTATTTTAATTTTAAGCTCCTTTGTAATAGAAGGAGTTTTTATCTTTATCAATTTCTTTATTTTTTCACCTATTGTCTAATGTTTTTCTTTTCAACAAACGGAAATATACTGTTTTGTAACCAGCTGCCTTTTTCACATAGACATAATTTCATTCTTATAATTTTCTGTGCAAATTTTGAAATCAGGTTTCCATATTTATTTATCAAATTCTTGATTGTTGATCATTTAAGTACCAGCACATTTTAAAAATCTACATTCAGATAGGCAATTTTCCAAATGGGGGGTATCCAACAAGCAAGGTCCCATAGTTTGCTCCTTTATATTATTTATATTTTTTTATTCCAGTGTTTGATTGACTTCTGCTCACCAAGCGTTTTCATCATTTTATGGCTTCAACTAGCCCAGTGCTGCCAGTTTTATAGTGCAAAGCCATCCTCTAGAGAGAGACATAGCTACTGCTCCACAACATGGGATTTTTCCCCTTTCTTGGTCACCTTCATAAGAGAGAAGCCCATAAGCAGTGAAAAATTTTCAGGGAGCCTTGAATTCTGACGTATCTCTCAGGGCTCAGGATGGGAATTCAATTTCTTAGTGTTCCTCAGACAGTTTTCCATTCTTGATACATGGGGTATAAAAATACATCTTTGCAAATCAATAGGAGACAAACCAATTGTGTTAGTTTCCTAGGGCTGCTATACCAACGACATGGCTTAAAACAGCAGAAGTTTATTCTCTCACAGTTCTGGAGGGCAGAAGTCTGAAATCAAGATGTCAGTGGGATTGGTTCCTATTAGAGGCTCTGTGGGACAATCTGTTCCATGCTCCTCTCCTAGTTTCTGGTGGTTGCCTGTAAAACTTGGTGTTCCTTAGCTTGTAGATGTATCACTCCCATCCCTGCCTCCATCTCCACATGGCGTTCTTTTCTTTGTGTCTCTGTGTTCAAATTTCCCTCTTCTTATAAGGATATCAGTCAAATTGGATTTAGGGACTTCCTTAGCTAGTACGACCTCATCTTAATATGGCTACATCTGCAAAGACCCTATTTCCAAATAAGATCACTCTCATAGATTCTGAGTGGATGTGAATTTTGTGGGGATGATATCCAAACCAGTACATGAACCAACCGACAAACCTTCGCTTGGCTTCTTTCTTTTTTTTTTGGCAGGGGCAGGGGGTGTTGTTGAAGGAAAAGAATAGGATTTTACTTCTCCCAGGTTTTAATGAATATCTCCTATTTAAGTAGGAAATAGATTGGATGAAATCACAAGAAACCCACAGAACTTTTTTTCTTATCCTTTTTTTTTTTTTGTATGTGACTAGAAGTCTGGAGACAGATGGTATAGGGCAGGTACTGTAGCTCCCGATGCCAACTGGGAGCCAGGTGCTGTGTCTTTCTGTGCACTCACCCTTAGCATGTGGATTCTGACCTTATGCTTGCTGCCTCTTGGTCACAAGATGGCTACTCCACCCAGCATCACGCCTGGGCAAGACGTATGTGCCGACTGACTGCTCCTTTCTACAGAGCTTTCCCAGGAGTTCTCTCCAGCACCTTCCACTTACACCTTATTGGTCAGAGCCAATTTATATGCCAGGAAGATGGGAAATGTTTGTGTGTCTTTTTTTACACTTTTTTTTTTTAATAGGAAAAATTACTGCACTAGAAAAAAACTAGGTTTCAGTTAGTAAGGAAAGATGGCAAAATAGATATTGCAAAAGCAAACTAGTACTGTCTGCTGAATCTCCCAAAGTTTATCAGAGTCAGGAGTCTAGTCCTCATGGAGGAGCTAGGGTTGATTGTTTGAAGTGGCCAGTCAGTATCTGTGTGCTTGTGCAGGCAACATGCACCCAAGGACTGACTTTCTCTATCCTGGCCAGAAATGCTTCTGCCTACTATCAATCAAATGGAGGCTTGTTTCATAAGCTTTAGAGACTCCTATGCTACAACAGCTTCCTTATGAGGCTTGTGTTTCGTAGATATAAATTGCCAGCTCAAAAAATACACAGCTAAATTATTGGTTGCATAGTATTCTAGAAATGTATAGTTTATGATTTATTTAGCCAGCTGCCTATCATTGCACATTTGGGTTCTAACATATTTCTTATCAGTTTTCTTTCATATAATTTTCTAATTGGGTAACTCTCAAAATAAAGCCTCCCATGGTCCTATAAGACTAAGTTGCTACGTAAAGCTGAGATGTTTAGAGGGCTTGGTGTTATTAAGGCTGATCTAAATCTGGGCAGGATACATTGAATTGTTCTATTCTGGGTATAATGACATGCTATTTTGACTAGGCAAGGAAGTGATGACAAAATATCAACTGATAGATAATATGAGAGGAAAGGGGAGAGAATATTCAATAGATTTTCTTTTCAATTTCCTTTTTTTTTAAAATTTGTCCTCGTATGCTTGGCTTTGGGCTGAGTTGCCCTTTCCTATTTTTATCATTTTACTTACCCCTAAAATTAGCTCAAAGATCTTAGTGGGTAGTTAATTCTTTAGGATGGGTTAAAAAAAATCAGTGTCGTTCTGCAACTGCATCTCAACGCTCCTCTCTTCACCTCTCCTTTGATTCTGTCACAACCGTGTAACCCCTTCCTTCAGACATGGGCTCCGACATCCAACAGGGGCTTGGATTTTCTGTATTTCTGTTCCCCTTTGTTCCCTGGGCATGTCTGCTAAGGACTTCTAAGGCAGGAAGAAACCCAGCATAACACCTTTCCCCAGACTGCATGCAGCATACTAATGCTTGCTCCCCGGGTGCTTGTAATTGCAGATATGGACTGTTTATGCCAGTGATGAAAGTGGGCGAACAGCTGCAGCTGCCGGGCAAAAGATAATGCAGGAATGAGAATGTCAAAGTGGCTTTCTCCGGCCTTAAATTAACTTTGCTTGTTGCTCTTCTTTTTCTCTCCCTTTCCATTCAATCTTTCTACCCCAGGGTTCCCAGTATCTTTCTCAAGACTTTCATCTATTTTGCTACATTAACGGAGCTGGCTGCTCTGGCAGGGGATGGTGGCCCTTGAAGGAGGGGAAAATAGAAGGATGGTGGCAGGGGAGGGATTGGAGGCAGAGGTAGGGGTGAGAAGACAGAGCAGTAGGGCGCTGCAGAAAAAGTTTTATCGTACATCACAGCTCCTCGATATAAGCACTGATTAGGGCATTTCTGAGTTTATAATTCTGTTCAGGGTTCTAATTCTCAGCCAGTGTGCTGATGTGTATACTGCGAGGTTAGCCGTGCCTTATACCCATCTCACATTTTAATACAGGACAGTTCTACCTGCCTGGGAGGATTAAGATGATGATGCATTCCACATGCAGTGAGTTGTTCTCCATCCTCCTGCTCTGCACGGTTGGAGCACAGCTCATTTGTGCACCCCTGACTTGCCAGTCTTTTATCCTTGCTTTACCATTCCTCTTCCTCCCTTATCTTGCAAGAGGACAAGTGGCTATTCATTCCTCTCTATGCCTGGCAGCCCAGCCTTGAGGTAATTCACCCTTCCTCCCCTTACTGATAGATACAGACATCACTCCAAGCATGCGGTGCGGATGGAAATCAGCAAGCTGCCCTTTGCCTGAGCCTGACCTGGCTCCTTGCAGGGAGCCAAGTGGAGGCAGCTTTGATAAGCCACAGTGGGATCCACATCGGTGGACCAGCCATTGGCACTTCCAATGCGTGTGCTCCCCTGTGATCTGGCCCTTTGACAATACCATTTGTTGTCATCGATTTCTGGATGCTTGGAAAGCTGGTGGAATCTGCAGGCAGCTTCTCTTAAATCTTGAAGGAGGAGAAGCTGCATACTAACCCTGTCGGGATCTGCCAATCTCTTTTCTGACTGCAAAGAGCCTCATCTAGAAACTGATAAGTGCTCAATAGTCAATTCCATTTAATTTAACAGACATTTATTGAGAAGCTGCTTGGAGTCAGATATGATGCTAGGCGGAACAAGAGGTAAGAGATAAATAGGACCCAGGCCCTTGCCTTCTGGGGGCTCAAAGCCTAGGGAGAGTTATGTTAAGACGCATTCATTGATAGCCTGTAAATCTAATAAAGGTGACAATTCTACAATACCTTGGGCTTTGGGTGGGCCAGAAAATGACAGATTCATTCTGACTGAGATAGGATCTGGGAAGCTGCAGAAGGTGGTGAAATGGGAATGGGATCATGAGGAATGTGTATTATTGTAACAGCGGTGTGTGTGTGCATGTGGTCAGGAGGGAGTTAATAAGAGAAAGAAAGAATATTCCAGATGGGAAGTCAAAAAAAAAGACTGTTGTGGTTTGTCCAGGATTGATTTCACATATGCATGTGTCTTATTCATCTCAGGCTGCCATAATGAAATACCACAGACTCAGTGGCTCAAACAACAGAAATTTATTTTCTCACAGTTTTGCAGGCTGAAAGGCCAAGATCAGGGTGTTAGCATGGTTGGGGTTTGGTGAGGGATCTCTTCTTGGCGTGCACACAGCCATCTTCTTCCTCTGTCCTCATATGGCACGATGACGGTGGGGAGGGGAGAGAGAGAGAAAGAGAGAGGGAAAGAGAGAGCGAGCACTCCGTGGTATCTTCTATAATGGCGCTAATTCTGTCAGATCACGATTTGCACTCATGACTTCTTCTAACCCTAGTTACCTTGCAAAGGCCCCATTTCCAAAAACTATCACCTTGGGTATCAGGGCTTCAGCATATGAATTTTGGGGGAACACCAAAATTCAGTTTATAGCAGTATTGTTCAGAGACACCAATTTTCTTATTTTTAATATAACTTTTTCTAATATCTTACATAGAATACCTTAGAATACCATTTAGTCAATGCAGTGCTGTTATTTCCTGCACATTTCCATCCTTCCATCTGCTCCTAGCTTTTCTTTGTAGGTAGCACCACTCTATCGTACATGTCTTAGTGTTGCACAACAGCAATCTGGGGTAACAGCAACTTCTATGAGTCTCAGTTGCCTCATTGCAAAGTGAGGGAGTAGCGCTAGATGATTTCAAAGGCAATCTATTCCCTTCTTCTCCCTTCTCTCTCCCCCTTCTTTCTTCTCTCCCTCTCTCTCTCTCTTTTGCTTCCTCTCTTCTTTTTTCTTTCTCTCAAAAAATGTTTGTTGAACGCACACAAAATAGTACTGATATTATGTGATAGGCATCGTGATAAGACGGCCATGCTGACTTCATGCCTGATAACTTCTTCATGCACCTTTGGTGCAGGTGAGCTTGTAGAAAGGACATGCAGGTTGCACCACACTTTTCTGATCATGCCTAGCCCATGAGCAAAGGTTTTCAGACCTACTTCCATCATCCACACCTTCTATCCCTCCGTCTTGCTCCTGCTGGGCCTCTAACTGGGCAGAATTCTAGTGGAGCCCATAAAGAGGATGGCAGGAGAGTCTTTTTCTGTACACTTTGCATTTATAGATTAGAAGACATAGCATCTCTTTTGATGGCCTGTGTGTACTGAGAAGTCTCAATTTCTCCACCTGCAAATATGAGAATTTAACCACTGCCTACCTATTCATTATCTGATGACAAGTTTCTGCTGATGAATGTCAAACATTAAGAAATTATAATCTTTATGGGACAAATAGTACCTATTAAGAAACGGGACAAATATTAAGGAAGCACCTGTTACATCCTTGCTAGCGAAGTCTGCTAGAGTTAAATCTAGCAGTGGCTGGCACCTTGGTCCCTTCTCTATTCCTACAATAATCACCTCCTAGACCCATGTGGGAGACATTCAGTTTCCTGTTATGTGAGGTTTTAGGAAGTTCTAAGAACTCAAGTTTCTGGCATATTAGGAATTTTTCTGAACTTCCAAGATGAGGTGACTAGGCTGATTATTGCTACTTTTCCTAAAATGGATAGTACCAAATAAATCAGTACCATTTTCCCCCTTCTTTGAGATAAACTGATCTCAGTTGTCAGCATGGCTTTGAGGATTTCAAGGGATTTTCTTACCAGTTTTGGAAAACCAAGTGGAAAAGCAAATCCACATAACTGAGCCATGACTACACCTCTGTTAGGCTTTGTCCAGGCACTGCCTGTCTGCTCAAAGTTACACCCACAGGAGCAGGTGGCTATTAGATGCCTCTCCATCCAGATCTTTCTCTCTGGGGCAGGGTGATTCTAAACAGAGTTGGGTGCAATTGCTGAGAACTTGTGATTAGCTGGAGACTGTCAATCACCTGCACCCAGGTCTATTTTGGCACCACTACAGTCTTCTTGTTTTGGATCAATTTTCACTGCCCAGAGTTATTATGCCCTGGCTTCTCGTTACTGATAGCGGAGCTCTTTCCAGCTTGCCTTGCTTTATATCCAGTCTTTCATGGCTATTTTAAATGTACAATTACTAGGGAAGAATAGGTAGCTTTGAGGTATAATGTTAATGTCAACACCTGGCTCTCCCAGTAACATGACAGCTTCTACTTTGCAGAGTTATAGGTTCTATCTTGATAATATGGTTTCATTTAGTTTATTTCAGTAATTATTTGAAATTTTATACACACACACACATACACGATTTTCCCAGGAAACTAAAAGAGATGCATTTTTTGTTTAACAAAATAGAAACCGCATCACACCTCAATGACTATATAAGCAGTGAACAAAATCACCCACCAGAAAAGTCCTTGTTTATACAGGACTTGATTATGTTTAATAATAATACTTATTAAATGTTTACCCTATGCCAGACACATTTCTAAGCAATCAAAATGTGTTAACTCATTTGAAGACACACTAAATGAAGCTGAAACGGTATCTAACATAGATATAGACATTGTGTGTCTATTGAATTCAGATGATCACCAGTACTGTACTTTCTTGGAAATTCAGGTTTGTTAGGTTAAGGCAATTTTTTCTTTGTTTTCACAGGACCTAGAGATAGATAGGCAGAAAGAGTTTCCCTGAGAAGCCAACACAGACTGTGACCCTCCCTTTCCCTGAGAGGGGCTGGCTGATCTCTGCTCTTTTCATATCCCTTGTCCTTGCTGCAAACTGACATGAGTGTCTCATCCCCTAGTGCTACTCCATCTTCACGAAATCCCAGCAAACTCAAAGCTCAGCTCAAATTTAGTGGTAAAATTTGATTTGGCAAATTTGGAAAAGCCCCCTGCTTTGTTTTGGTCTTGTCCTGACACTGTCCTTGAGGTTTTTAACCTGGACGGATCATGAGGAAAGTGTAAACTTCTGAGTCAGCCTGCACAGGAATTAATCTGTGGGCAATCCTTCCCCATAACTTCAATATTCTCAACCTGTGCTTTCTTCTTCTTCTTCTACTTACTAGGATGCCTGTAGCTTCTCCAGGGTTAAAATCTAGCAAAGGTTGGGAGGTGACAGGCAGATATGTTGTATATGTTCTTATTTGACTCATATCGTCATGTGTTGATATCCATACTGTGTGGGGCACATTTGTGGGGTTTTGGGAGACTTCTTCCACCCCATCACATCACTGGGGTCTTCTCTCCTTCAGTTCACCTTGACAATGGTAAATGGATTCTTTAAGAAAGTTACTTCTTATTCCTTCCTCGGACACTAGGCAGTAGTAATATATTAATACTTCCAGCTTCTCTCCCTTAAGATCAAGTTACTCTTCCCAGCGGCCTTTATAACAAGACTTGAGATAAACTCAAGCCAGCTCTTCTTTTTGTGTGGACCAATTCTGGTCTAGGGAAATCACATGCATTCTTTGTTCCATCAAATTCTTCCTTCTCTTCTGCCTGAAGAGCACCTGGTTACCCATAGTGACTTCTGTTTAGATTTCTCAGGAGTGATTCAGATTTTATGTTCCTTTGTCCCCAAGTTCCAGGAGACACGGTTCAAGTTCTAGGTTGGGAGGGAGCATCTTTAAAGTCTAATTCCCTGATTTTGATCAAGAGAAATGTGTCTTCTACCCCTTCACCCCTCCTACCTCTTTCCTCAACTTCCCTTCCAATAGCCTTAATCTTTCTCAGCCCCTTCAAGTTCTTTCACGGATTGGAAAGTTTAGCAAAGTATCCCCAAACTAGTCCCCAGTCACCTACTTTGAAAGTCCTGCTTCACTTTCTCACAGCTCATTTTGTATGTTGATAGGGTTGATCCCATGTCCTATGGCCTCAGTTAAAACTATTCTCCAATAGTTTCATTTGAACGTTTTGTTATACCTACATCCAAATAGAAGAGTTGCAAAAGTTATGACTAATCAGTTTGAGATGCATTCATATAAATAGCTACTGCATATATTAAAAGATGCTCAACATCACTATGAAATCTTGGAAATGCAATTAAAGCAATTAAATACCATATTTATTTATTGTATTGGTAAAAATGTAAATGACTGATGATAGCTAGTATTAATGGGATATGTTGTTGGTTGAGTACATTGATATAATCTTTTCTTGAGACTAGTCTTGCAGTTTCCATTAAAATAAGAAACATGCACATTTCATTTTTTGAGCCATCATTTATATATCTCACTTTCTACCCTAGAGAAATACTTGTTTATGGACTTAAAAAGGCAAGCACAAAACTGTGCATTGCAGTATGGCTCATAAGAATAAAGACTAAAGACAACCCATTAGTGACAGAATAATTAAGTTAGTAATTTCCAAATCTCCCTTGAAGTTATTGGTGTAAGATTAGTGGACATAATGTGTGTAACTTCTAGGCCATAGCTTTAAAAAGATAGATGTACCTTCTCCATTATATGATTATTATTTTTTAATTTCAAAATATTAAGGAGGTACAAATGTTTTAGGTTACATGGATCATTTTTTTCTATTTCAGGATATTATGGGGGTACAAACATTTTGGTTACAAGTTCTGACTTTGCCTCACCCAAGCCAGGGCTAGAGGAGTGCCCTTCCTCCATACAATGCCCACCGCATCCATTAGTTGTTGAGTTTACCCACTCCCACCCTCCCAACACCCAATGAATGTTACTACCATGTAAGCACCTTAGTGTTGATCAATTAGTACCAATTTGATGACGAGTACATGTGGTGCTTTATTTTTTCATCCTTGTGATCATGCATCGTTTTTGTAATGCTTGAGTCCCGGTTATAGTTGTGCCCATCACTAAAATAGTGTTCATAATACCCATTAAGTTGGTTTATTCCCCACTCCCTCACTGGTTGATTTCCACTGAGTTTTACTTCCCTCTGTGCACATGTGTGCTCATCGGTTGGTCTCAAATTAATAGTGAGTACATGTGGTGTTTGTTTTTCCATTCTTGAGATACTTTACTCAGGAGGATAGTCTCCAGTTCTATCTAGATTGTTGCAAAGGTATTAATTCATCTTATTTATGTCTGAGTAGTACTCCATGCTATACATATACCATATTTTATTAATCTACTCATGAATTAAAGGGCACTTAGATTGATTCTACATCTTTGCAATTGTGAATTTCCCTGCAATAAACATTTGAGTGCATGTTTCTTCTTGATGAAAAGTCTTTTCCTTTTGGTGAATATTCAAGTGGGACTGCTGTATCAAATGATAGGTCTACTTTTAGTTCTTTGAAGAATCTCTAAACTTTTTCCATAGAAGTTGTATTAATTTGCAGTCCCGACAGCAATGTATAAGCATTCCTTTCTCTCTGCATCCACATCAGCATCTGTTGTTTTTGGACTTTTTAAGAAAAGCCATTTTAACTGGAGTAAAGTGATATCTCATTGTGGTTTTAATTTGCATTTCCCTGGTGATTAATGACATTAAGCATTTTTTCATATGGTTATTGGCCATTTGTCTATCTTCTTTTGAAAAGCTTCTGTTCATGTCTTTTGCCCACTTGTTAATGAGGTTGTTTTTTTTCTTGCTGATTTTCTTAAGTACTTGTAGATTCTGGTTATTAGCCCTTTATCAGATGTGTAACTTGCAAATATTTTCTCCCATTCTGCAGATTGTCTATTTGACCTGTTGACTGTTTCCTTAGCTGTGCAAAAGCTTTCAAGTTTAATTAAATACCATTTATTAATTTTTATTGTTGCCATGAGTGTCATTGAGGTCTTAGTTATAATTTCTTTGCATAGGTTGATATCTAGAAAAGTTTTTTTGACATTTTTCTCCAGAATTCTTATGGTTTCATGCCTTACATTTAAGTCTTTTATCCATCTTGAATTAATTTTTGTAAGTTGTAAGAGGTAGTGGTCCTGTTTCATTCTTCTGTATGTGGTTATTCCGTTTTCCCAGCACCATTTATTGAACAGGGTTTCTTTTCTCCAGTATGCTTTGCTGTCTACTTTGTCAAAGTTGTAGGTAAATGGTTTTATATCTGGGTTCTCTGTTCTTTCTATTGTTCTATGTTTCTATTTTTGTATGAATACCATGCTGTTTTGGTTACTATATCCTTGTGCAGTTTTAAGTCTGGTAATGTGATGCCTCCAGATTGTTCTTTTTGCTTAATATTGCTTTGGCTATTCAGGCTCTTTTTTGATTTGAAATGAATCAGAATTGTTTTTTCTAGATTTTTGAAATATGACATTGGTATTTTAATGGGAATTGTATTGAATCTGTAAGTCACTTTGGGTAGTGTGGAATTTTGACAATGTTGATTCTACCTATTCATGAACATTCTATTCTTTTGGCTGGATGCAGTAATGACAAGATCCTAGGAGGTGGCTAGAAACCATATGGAAGGAACTTGGGTTCCTGAATGGAGAAAAGCTACCTGTCAACCTGCATCATCCTGATCAGACTGGTGCATGAATCAGACATAAACTTCTACTGTTTGAAGCCGTTGATGTTTTATGATTTATTCATTACCCTAATACAAAAGATATATAGCAGGTGAAAAGGAGAAAGTAAATTATTATGTTTTTATTTATCTATATCTCAAAGACATGTCAAGTTAAGAAAGTGTATGAGATCATGTTGTATATTAGATAATACTCAGACTATGCTTATATATACACATAGAAAACACATAGAAAGTCTAAGTTTTAGAAGGATAAACACCAAATTAATAATAGTGGATACTTCCAAAGAGAGGAGTAGGATTCAGTATTGTGGTAATTGGAGACTTTTGCTTTTATTATTGACATTTTTATGAGAAGAATATTTCTTGAGTTACTTGTGTAATTAAAAATTATAAAAGAAGTTGGATTGGTTCCCTGCATAATTGTTTGGCTTGAACTGCTCCTTTTTCATTTCTATCCTCATTTACAAGAAGAAAATAGACTTAAAAAAAACCTTTTCATCTTGCCCTGTTAACCAATATCCTATAATCAGTAGAGATTATTGGGAATAATTCCTAAATTATAGTTTTTGGCATAAAAATCATATGAAGAAATTTATCAAGGATTTTAAAAACATCATAGAATACTCTAAAATAACTTGACAAAAATGCTAATTAATTATGATAGCAAAAATAAGTATATACAGATTTAGGAATATTTTGGTGGGATTGTTGATGTAGCACTACTGGATTCATAAGTATGTCTTTTTAAGAAAATTGGATTCACTCAAATGTCCCCTTTGATAATTACAAAAGTGATCATGTGACAATACTTTTCATCAAGCTCTGATGACCTAACTTCTCACTTTGACTTCAATGTGATAATAGTAGGGCAGTAATGGGAGCACATCCCCTCTCCACATGGCTTCCAGAATCCAGTGGTCACCTTGTTGCGTTGTCTGAGAGAGTAAGAATACCTAAAGTGTCCAGCCATGAATGAACAGAATATAATGGTGCCATGATGACTTCTCTCCCACTCCCCACCCCTGCTTTTTATACATTGCTTCCTTCTGGTCTGCTCTGCCAGGCTGGGACATTGACACATTTACACAGCTGTAATTAGTGCCTCTTTGGCTGCCCCTTTGGTTACCAAAGCAACTTCCTGTCCTCGCATCCTTTGAGAAAAACCACCACTAAGGACTCTCTTGGAGGCTCCATGGCTTGGACTAGCCTGATCATTCTCCCTCAAACTCTTTCATAGGAAGAGCTTCATCTTCAGACCATGCCTTGGCACCACATACCACTTCCCAAGGAGTGAAGCTACACAGGCTTCAAGACTCACTCATTTTTTTTCCTCCTTTTCATTTTACTCTCCTAAACTGGGGTAGATTTGATCTTACTTCCTATTTCCTTCCCCAGTCAATGTTTCCTACTCTAGTTTTATTTTGTAATTCCTGCTACAAGAATATTAGCAATTCAGCAATATTTAGATACGATAGAAATGGCAACGTGTAGCTTGTGGCACTTTTGTGAAAAGTGAGATGTATATCGATGTGCTTAGCAGGAACACCACAATGTTCATTTCCTTCCCTTGGTTTCTCATTTCTTATATTCTGCAGCTATTTATCAGGATTGCAAAATACCAAGCAGGTAGGGCTTTACACTGGGTGTTTCAGAATGCAATACCAAGAGATGTACTTCACAGGAGGCGGGAATGGTTCACTCTGGGAATGATGAGTTTGGTGAGGGTGGGGGCAGCTCCAGAGTGAGTTAGCAGCGAGGGAAACCTGGAGAAGATGCTGCTGCCTGCAGACGCTCACTATAACAAGCACCTTGTCCAATCAGGAATTAGAACCTGGCAGTAAGTTTAATTTCCATTTTATTCTAATACATTAAAGCTAAAATCAAGGTGAAAGAAAAGCGGCAGAAAAAGTCTAAATCCTACCCCACTGTGTATATGATTGCTTTCTAGTGCGAAACTTCACTGTGAGAGGAACTAAGAAACCAGAGTAATGGAGAGAGTGTTAACGAGAGACAGACAGTTGTGTTTCTGCAAGTCAAACTCTCTCCGCTGGCTGAGGTGTCTCCTCCACCCCACATCTCTGCTGAGCTCACTACCTTCTCCTGCCATTTTCGGTCTGAGGCTCCCAGGGATCCGCTACACAGCCAGCTCCCAGCCTCCCTCGCTTACTCTCTCCTGCACCCCCTCTTCTGCGCCGGCCCTGGGACCCTCATCACAGTGTGGAGAGGTGGCCTTTTATCTGGTACCTCCCTCCCCCTTTCCCTTTCTTAGTAGAAACCCCGCCTCCCTTTCTACCTGTGCAGTCTCCTTGCTTTCCAGAGCCACTTCTGAACCCTTGGGCAATTCTTATGATGGGAATACTTCAGGCAATTAGACTATTGTCTTCCATGCCTCTGCTTGCTTTCCTTTTCCCAGGTAGTTTGAATGCCTAGTGCAATTCTTTCTCTTCTGCTATCTTGGGATGTGTGTTAATGACCTTTAATCTCATCCTTTTTGACTCGATTGAATAGTAACTCTGTCCCCCTCTCCATCCATCCAAATCTCATCTACCCCGGCAGGCCCAACTCAAAACTATCCCCTTTTCAGAGCTTTTCCTGATCCTTACAGCAACAACTACAAATTACATTTTTTTTCTGAGTGCCCGTATTCCTTTTTTGCTGCCATTTTATGCATTTAAACAGTTTAATATTGAATAATAATGAAAGGTTTCCTTTTGTTAAAAGTGAAGTAGTTAGGAATAAGAACTGTGTTTTTTTCATAGTTGTATTTCTACCAACACTGCTTCAGCTCCTCATTTTGCACTTGGCATGCAGAGCGCACTTAATAAATGTTAATTTGAAGACAATGACAACGCCTGCCTCCTTATCCTTTCCTGTCATAGTGTCGCTTATTACAATGCTGTAAACTGCAACCCCTGAACCTCAAGAATTCCAGGAACTCTGTGGAATATCTTCCACAAAGCTATTTTTAATGATATTTAATCATGTTTTTAAAGTACATCCTGCATGTTGAGCCATGTCCTAAATGGTGGGGATAAGAGGGGCAGGATTATTCTAATTGGTCCCTTCGTAATGAAGCCATTGGGGCTGGGGGAGGACCTATAGGCCCACCTTAACCATGCTACCTTATCATTATAAAATGGGGGAGAGGTAGATGCAGTGAACACTGTCCCTACAGCAAAGGACAGTGCCCACTGCATCTTCCACTTAACTCTTCCTTATCTCCAGCCCGGTAGCCTCCTCTAGAGTAGGCTGAGCTGCAATTCCATACAGGTCCTATTTTGTTTCAAATCCTTCCATAGCTTTCAGCATGAAGTTCAAGTGCCCAGTTTAGCATATGAGGCTTTCCTGAGCTGCCTGCTTCTGAAGTATCATCTTCTTGCAATAAGCCACATGCGTGCCCACCCTTTAATCATGCAACCCTCTTTGGTTTTCAAACCTGGAGTGATTTTTGAGCATCTGTGTTTTCTCCGCTATATTTTTCTTTCTAAATTGTTTTCTTCTCTTCACTGTAACTTAGTAAATTCTTTTCCACCCTTTAAACTCAGTTTAAGGATCACATTCCCTCTTGACTTCTCTGTTTTACTGAAAAATCTCCTCTCTGTTCTTATAGCCTGGTGTGTTTCTCTCTGTCATAGCACTGATCACACCCTCTGTAATGGTGAGTTTGTATATCTGCCTCTGTTTTGCCGTGTGTTTTTTTTTTTTGTTTGTTTGTTCTGTACATTTTTTTGCATCCACAGCACAGCCTGGGACCTGGCTTATAACAGGAATTTGGAAGCTCCAAAGGATTTAACTTCCAACACTTTTAAGCCCCTCCATTAAATCCAGAATAAATGCTTTATTTATTTACCTTCTCCACTTTCAAAAAGTGTTTATAGTGGACAAATTTATTATTCTATCCTAGAATTTTGAGAAACTTTCTATTCATTTCTATTTGGATGAATAGTCTATTTCTAGTTGGATGATTATTAATAGTCAATGTTATTTAAGCACTTATAAAATTGAATTATATTAATTATTAATTTGCTTTTCTATCTATCTCTCTCACTCTCTTATGAAGTCCTAGAGGCAGGGTTCATGGTCTATTCATCAGTGTCCAGCCAGTGCTGGCACACAGAAAGTGCTCAGTTAATATGAAATGAACAGAAATACATACCCTCATTTTTCAACTAGCTTCTCATCTCTTGTAATGAAAATCGTCTCCTGTTTTCCCCCACCCTATTTGGGATCCATCTTTCTATATCATTTAAGAGCCCCTGCTTTTACAATTATTCTCTCTTCTCCAAAGGAGAGGAAAAGCAGCCAGTAGGAGAAGTGTGTGCTATCTGCTTGGGATGGCTCCACCTTGAGGGCAGGAGCAGCCAAGTGGGAGGCAGGTGTCGGAAATCCCAGGGGGCAAAAACCTGGTGTCTTCACATCAGTGAGATGCACATGCAGACTAAGCAGGCTTGGAGGCACGGCTTAGGGAGCTCAGAAAGTCAGGATCAGTTTGAGTCAGTTTCCAGCTTGACACCGTGGTTAGCAGAGTCACTGGGGAAAGACTTTGTGGTGATCCCTTACTCCATTGTAAGGGTTAGGAGTTAACTTGAGCAAACAGGTAGGGCGCCAGAATAGGAGTCTGAAGCACAGAGTCCTAGTGTCGATCCTTTTTTCTGTTTACGTGCCAGCAAGTCATGAGTCCTATGAGTCTGAGTTTCCGTATTTCTTGTGTGGGGGATAATTATACCTATTCTTCTTACCTCACAGAATTGTTTCTAAGATCAGCTGTGGTGAGGGCTATACAATCAACTGCATGCTGTTAATCAGTTTGCCGTTGTTAGGGGCTGTTAATGTTACTCTTACCTTACAGAAGTGAGGGTATTTTTACCTGGTTCCCAGATTTACAGAGGTAATTATGTAGATTGCCCCGTTTCCTACATCCTGTTATGAGAGAATGTTACTATGTGTTGGGTTAACTTTTCTCTTTGAAAAATAGGATTTTATCTAACTCAACAATCCCAGAGTATAGTTAATAATTTGCCTTGTAGCAAGTGGTGGCAACCCCTGTTACGGGGATTTTACTCTTTGTTGAAAAGGCAGGAAGAGAAGGGAAAGGATGTGAGAGGAATGTGGAAACCAGCAGCCTTCTCACAGCCTGACCTCCTTCTCTTGGCTTTATCTTGTGGACAAGCCTAGCCCTGTTGGAAAGTTGCAATTTTCTCCAACAACCTGTCATCTGCAGCTTCTCCTCTGGAAAAAGTCTTGATGGTCCGTCTATCCATTAACAAATATTTATTCAGTACCTTCAGTGTGCCAATGAGCCAGACAGTAGAAATACAATAGCAAATGAAACAACATTTGGGGTTACACAATTTATATTCTAGGGGAGAAAATGAACAAGAAAAACAAAAAAGAATTACAGATGTTGAGGAAATAGAATTAAAAACAAAATCCACTTCAATCCAGGAAATCTTTCCACAAAGGTAGCAGGGAGAGAAAACAATTTTATTATTGAATAAGCATTAAACCAGAATGTGTGTGTATCACAGGCAACCCAGTAAATGATTGCAAAGATAGAAAGAAATTTCACCGTTTTGTATAGCCAAGCCGATACAATCTATGACACACATGTTCTCAATATAAACGCTACCCAGTCATCACGTAGGAGGACTTGACAGCACCATTTGTCACACATAGTTCATCCTAACTTTACCTGGTAACGGGGGTGACCATCTATGCTAGCTTATTGGTTTTATTCCAAATAAAAACAAGGTTCTCATACCTTTATGACAGGAGTTCGTTTTGCAACTTGAGACAAAGCATTCACTTGAGTTATGGTCCTACCTTCCCACAGAAACTAAGAAATGGGTGCTATCTCTCTTGATGTTTACATTTCAAAGAGATGGCTCCCAGGTTCTGGAGGCAGACTTGCCAGGGCTATCAAGCTGACAAGAGTCTATTTAATTTTCAAAAGGATTTATATACATTTCAAAGAGAGGAGAAAGTACTTGTAAGTTTTCTAAAGTAAATGGTCTAAGAAAAAAAAAGAGAGTGTAATTTCTTCCTTTATTTTCAACAGGGAGAATTTAAGCCTCTTTTAGAAAAATATCATTTGCCCTTACACAGGTAATTGATTTAAGAATCCCAAAGGTGCAAAAAATTTTCAACTCAGGAAGACAGTGCTGCAGTGTATTTTTCTTATTGATTTGTGAGTGCTCGCTCAGATTGAGAATATTAATATTTCTGTCATACCCTGCATATATATTTCTGTTTTCTAATTTTGTGGTATATTTTACTGCACAGACATACTAAGACTCCTTTCCCCCAGCAAGGGAAAGACGTAATGAAATTTTATTTGACTGATATGGTTAAACTCTAAACATTCATTATGCAAGAAAATAGGGGCTAGAAATTGAAAGTTGTTCCTGAACCTGGAGCTTGTCTCATCTCTGGTCTTAAGGATTGTTGAAACATCTAGAAGATGATCCTAATCACATTTTAACTTGACAGTATTTCAACATTTTAACCTCAACACCTTGCAAATCCCGGGACATAGTAGATCTCAGTAAACCTTGGCCAACTTCATGGACAGCTGAATTGTCTAAGGACAGAATGCACGTGGAGAGGCATGTCCTATCAGGGTCAGTGGATCCCTCTGCAGTTTCCCCCAGATAATTAGCTTCTTAAATATCGATGGCTCAGCATTTCCCACTCTTCTTTGCCAGCCCTCCTGGGAATATCTGAAAAGCACTTTTAACACAGACTTAAGTTTAATGAACATAAAGCAATATTAATTAAGCTGGCTAAGCTTCCCTTCCAATATTCTGCCAAATTCTAAAACATCTGCTAAATCCATCCAGTCTGTAATGGCTGCACAAAAGGGAAGCTTTTCTATTCTACCTCCCCCAACCAAAGACATGCCTTCCGGGTACTTAGGCTTGACTCTCCAAATCTCTGGGGTCAATAAATACATTTTGCTGATGGTAGTAGGTGTTCATCACTGCAGATGTGGGTCATGAGTAGTGGAGAACTTTCTTCCTCCTGCTTGTGATTACTGTCATCTTTCTTGTTTTCCCCAGAGGCTCCTCCTTTGCTGGTCGGGGTCCATTTGGACTCCCTTTGTAGCCCCTCTCCCCTCAGGAAGACTCTGGGGGTTTCTCTTTCTCATAAGTTCTCTGATCACCAACCTTCTCTACCTGACACTTCTTTATAGCAGCTACACATGCAAGACATGCTTTCTACTGTGTATATGTATATAGAATAATAGAGCTGCCTAGTGGCAATCACCGATGTGGAGTATGGAACTGCAAATCAGCAGCTTCCTCCTTCCTCAAGAAGTCCTCAAGTATATAATTGTGTTTTTCTAGTTTCAACCAGTAAGTTTGAATATTATTAGCGATCATGAAAAAAAAGATGATTTTTTCACATTTTTGAAGACACAAACTCCTTTGAACTAGTAAGAAGAAAGAATTCCCTAAAGGATGAGAGGGATATCATTTAATACAAGGAAACTGCAATTCATTTAAAGGTACCCTAGTAGCTATAAAGACTTAAGCATTTACTGAGTTGGTTATTTGGCATGATGCCACTTAAACATGCAGATGATTGATGCCATTTTTAAATCACTTGACCACATCATCTCCTGATGTTTTGGCATCTTGCCAACAGCCTCACCGTGTAGTGAGTGCTTTTTAGAAGAGCTCTTCATTGCTGTCCCCTGGCGGCTGGATGAATGGCTGGGACTCAAGAGGCAATGTTGGCTCTACCATTAAGCAGGTCAGTTTGGGTAAGTTGGATAATCTTGGGTAAGTTTATTTGTGTGGACTTGAGTTTCCTCTTTTGCAAAATGCATATTAAATTGGTTATAAAATTCTATAAGTGTGGAGCTGTTCAACTGGCAAGGCAAATCTTCAGGACCCTGTGAACACCTTTGCATAAAGCCACGCATTTTGGCCTCTGTGCTGCATTCACTGTGACTTCTAAAGTACTTCCCGACTCATAGGTTCGAGTGATTTACAAGGAGTTCGTTGTCATTTCTATGAATTTATACATCCTGTACACTCTTCTTGTCCCTGGGCTTAGGAGTGCCTTCATTTTTGGAATCCAATAAGGGTGTTCTTCTTGGAGATAATTAAAGGCCTTTGCCCTTAACCAACAAAACAGGTTTTAATCAGAAGTTGAATGTGGAGATTCTTCTATAGGAATTATATTAATCAGGTACAAACCAGGATGCAGATATGGAAGATCAAAGTGGAAATTACCTCTGCTGGTCCCTTGCAGAGCAAATTGTTTTATTGACTTTTCTTCAGCATAGTTTTGATTCTGCCTTGTAGGGGTTTCTCTTCTTTGCATTTTTTTTAAAAATAGAATTTGACGATCTATAAGAAAGGAAACAAAGACCTTTGATTAATGCAGCCTCTGTCTTGCTAGAGGCAGAGTCAACTTTGAAACTGTACTACTTAATTACAGTGGTGAATTCCATGGCATCATGAATAAAAGCCAGCTACTGCCTTTCCTTTCAGAAAGCAGGATACTGAAGGCAGGGAAATGAGGACAGTTCTGTCCTCCTGAAAGTAGGAGCCTGAGATGTTTGTATCAGGAGGAAGTGCTTGGGCAATGTCTGTCCCTGCTCAGTCCTTTGGAGACTGGCAGAGATGTGGTGAATCTCTCTCTTAAGAATTTCTGAGCAACACGCAGGGCCTGGACAAGCCTGCTGTTACAACTTAATCAATTCAAGGAATATGAGCAGCAATGCTTTGCCTGGTAGTTACGTAAGATGAAAGGAGCCTCAAAGTCGAATGAAACTGTATTATTCAGCTCTGTATTATTCACTCTGAAGACATCCTGCTCTATAGGTTATGCATGAATTTCTCCCATTTGCTGGAGTAAAGCACGGTAGCCAAAAGTCATCAATGTTTTATAAACTGTGACTAATCCCCTACATAGTCTCTCTCTCTCTTTCTCTCTCTCTCTCTCTCCCTCCCCCTACAGATCAGAATTTCTTTGTATTTGCTGATATTTAGCTACTAGTTTTCTGTACTATTATTTTTTTTAAATCACTTGAGACCATGGCAAACTGTGGAGTTGAGGATTGATAGGGTCATTAGAGAAGGCTGCTTTCCCAAGGCTTTCGATTGCTTTGAAATATTTTGCTTGAAAATAGCAACAAACAAATCTGAAGCTTTACTTTCCAGAGCAGTAGCACAGTACATTTCTAGGGTCCTCCTGGCTTTTACCAAGCTGTTGCTGCCCCAAAATAGTGGTGGGCTCATAAATGTTTAGCGGATCATGGCAATGAATGGGGCAAGGGCGGACATAACCAGCGTGTGTGTTTTTTTAATCATGCATCATTTAGTACAAAGATGACTCTTGGATGTGTTGGCAAATTAATTTGTATTGCACTTCGGAGAGCGAGAGAGCAGCTGGGCTCTAGCCCATGGAGCTGCACTGGCTGCATCTGCTAATAAAGTTGCTGCTGCCACTGCCTCATATGAAAGCGCACATGGAGCCACAAGGCACAGGGCATTCTTCGCTGTCTCCCCCCAGGGTTTTGGGTGAATCCACATCGGTCCTTCTCCAGTGGTTCCAAGTGTTCTTGCTGTGCAATGTCAGCAGCTTCAATGCGGCGACAGAGCAACTATTCCTAAAAGAGTAATCTTCTAAAATTTTAAAAGCTACAGTGCCATCTTTTTTGAAATTTGATTGAATATGTGCTCCTGGACATTTTTACAAGTCAAGTATCACTCCTCCCCCATCACTCCTTTTACGCTTGGTGTTTTGTGTAATCTAACATGAAAGGGCTTACGTGGCCTAGGTATTTTTTAGGTGTTGATTTAAAGAAATTTAGTCTGAAAGAAAAATGCATTTCGAAGAAGTTCTAAATTTAGGTACTCTTCCAAGAAAACACAGGATGGGAGGTGGAAGGAGAAGGAAATGTAAGTTAATTCACATGCAAAATATTAAAAATCTTCCCCAATCTTTGTCATTCTAATAGCTTCCACACTAATGGCTGCAGTCACCTGAATCCTCCACTCAAGAAGTTTCCTCTCCCAGCCAGGATTATATCCCCAACACACCCAGCATGCACTCGAACTACTGGGTTTTCTCTTCTTCTTCCCACACTGCCCCTTCTGTGTTCTGTTGCCATTCAATCTTCTTTTTTTTTTTTTAATTTAGAAATGTATCTTTTCTGATGCAAATTCTCTTTCCCCCAATATTTTTCCAGTTCTGCCTCCTAACTATTCTCAGAGTTATGCAATACTCAATTTCAGGAAACACCCTTGCTCCTCTGAGAGGAGCGGGAGAAGCTGTACAGGAAAAGCTGGAATTTTCTCCTTGCCAGAAGAGAGAAAGGAAGGCTGAGAATACGCATATTTTAGTACTTTTTAATGGCTACAGTCTTGCCCCTGGGCATACATGATTTTCTTCTAAAAATACATAGGAAAATAATACTGTTTTCTACCTCTCACAAGAGCTCTGGGGCACTAGGACTGGAGAGGCCTGGGGTTAGTTTCAAGTATTTCATCATCGTGAAATGAACTGTGGCTACTGAGGCCATTAAGACACGAGTTGGGGCTGGGCGCAGTGGCTCACGCCTGTAATCCTTAGCACTCTGGGAGGCCCAGGCAGGCGGATCACTCAAGGTCAGGAGTTCGAAACCAGCCTGACCAAGATTGAGACCCTGACTCTACTAAAAATAGAAAGAAATTAATTGGTCAACTAAAAATACATAGAAAAAATTAGCCGGGCATGGTGGCGCATGCCTGTAGTCCCAGCTGCTCGAGAGGCTGAGGCAGGAGGATTGCTTGAGCCCAGGAGTTTGAGGTTGCTGCGAGCTAGGCCGATGCCACGGCACTCTAGGCTGGGCAACAGAGTGAGACTCTGTCTCAAAAAAAAAAAAGACATGAATTGGGTTGGATAACAAAGAAACTTAGGAAGAATAAAGGTTTTCATCTCATTTAATGATAAAATATTATATTTCATAATATATAATTATATTTTAATTATATTTTTATATTTATATATTTTATATTATATTATATTTTTATTGATTGATAGCTCTATGACTCTGTTCATATGTAAGAACTTAACATTTAAAAGAATTTATACTTTAAGTTTGCATGTTTAAGTTATTTGTGCTAAACAGTTTCAAGGACTGAGGAGGCCTTGCAAGTGCTGACAGGGAAGTGTCTCATGGTCTGACCTCTCCAATAGCTTTGCAGTGATGGTGCTGATGATAATGGCGATGACGATGATAGTGGTGACTCATATTTATGGACAGCTTAATTTGTGCCAGATGTGTCCAAGAACTTTACATGTATTAATTAATTTAGTCTTCATAACAACCTTGTTATGTGGGGAGTTATATCATTTCCACTTTTCATGTAAGGGAACAGAGGCACAGAGAAGTTAAGGAGCTGGCCTAAGGTCGCAGTGCTATTAAGTAATGAAGTCAAGATTGAACCACAACATTCTGTTCCCAAAGCCCACATTCTTAACTACTGCTTTACATTGTTACTGCTGGAATCATTTTCTATTACAAAAATTGAGTTTTAATTACAATTTTGGATAGCTTAACTCTGCACACCTTCCTCCTGCATTGCTGCCCCAAACTACTGAAATTAGGGTACCTATGCTACACACGTCTGAGCTCCAACTGCCCTGACATTGGCTGGACTGGATGATAGTAGAGACATTTAACTTACACTTTCAGCCTCGCTCAGGTTTTCAACCATGGTTTCATACCACCAACAGAATCGGTTTCTTTGAACAATCCAGAAAAGAGTGCAATGATTAGTGCTCATAAAGGCCACAGCTGCAGGATCTGGCCAACTCATACCTACCTGAGTTCTGGTTGTCTTCATGCTAATCCCTTATATTAATTTATTTATACTGTCCACCAGGGGTCACAGACTCCAATGCAGGTAACATGATCTAGTGGTGTGAGCTTGGTGCCAAGTCGCTTGTGTTGACCGAGCACAACCTGCACCCTGCTATGTTGCCTTTAATAAATGGCCAGACAGAATGTACCCTGGGGCAGCCTTTGGTAGGCTCTCAGCCAGTTTGCCACCTCTGCTAGACATTTATCTCTATTAGTAGCACAGATTGGAAAGTTGCCACTGGCTTCTGATGTCAGATAATGTGCTATCCAGCTACCCATTAATAAATAAGGACAGAAAGTAGAATCACAGCTTTTGGCCTATCTGTGGCAGACAGACTACAGCCCTTAGGGAATCCAGTTTCTAAACAAATCAAAGAAATTTCTATAGAATTATGGTTAGCAGTTCAAATCTGGGCATCTGCTATTTCGTACCCAGCACTGTGCTAGGTAGATATAATGGAAAACATAAAAGAAGCAGGAAATATTATTATCAGTTTTAGAATTGCCTGCAATTTTGTTGGGGAAATATGACAACATACTGGAAATAACTAATGAACAGTACATACTACATTTAAGTAGGGTTCCAGGTGTGCAGTTGAGATAATGAGTATTAGAGAGCTTTGTATTGCAGAATGGAGACTGGGCCTAACACAGGCGGTACATGAAGCTGTTTTAAGCCATCATCCATGAGCCCTATGAAATACCAATGGCAGTCCGTGTTTGAAGCCTTGAAATACAGCAGGTCTGTCAGAATTGAGTCAAAAATCAGCTAGTAATATTTGCCATATTGACTTTGGATTCATGGATGTGTTAGAGTCAGCACTGAAAGGTATAGTAAGACCTCTAGCATGGCTTTGCCAGTAGCTGGGAGGCTTAGGTTGTTGTTCTTCATTGGTTCTGAAATGTCCAGCAACAAGGTCTGGCCTAATTGGCCAATCCTTTCACTCATTTATTCAATCAATAAACAATTAGAACTTATTTAATACAGAACCTACTCTGTGTTAGGTTCTGTGCTAGCTTTATATTTCAAATTCTAGGTAGATACTGTATAGAATTTGATGTTGGGAAGTCTGGGTTTTAATCCTGTCTTTCTTCTTTATTTACACTGAGACAGAATGGAAGTCAATTTACCTATCTTGGCTCCGATTCCACATTTGTGAATGAGAAATTGACTACATCTGTTGTTTATAAACTGCTCTATGGCGTTCTGTTTTCTCTTTCTCAGGGTTGCCTCAGGATATTCTAGAACAGTGGTTCTCAACCAGGGGCAATTTTGCACCTCTCCTCATGCCCAGAAGACATTTGGTAACATCGGGGAACAGTGTTGAGCGGGGCAGTGTTGGCTACTGGCATCCAGTGGGTGGAGGTCATGGATGTTGCTAGACATCCTACAATGCCCGAGACAGTCCACCACAACAAAGAATTACATAATCCAAAATGTCAGCTGTCCCCAGATTGAGACACGCTGCTGTAGAAGATATATGTGAGGCTGAGATAGTTGGGTCTGTGGGCCCCCTAATCCACTAACCCATGGACATATTTTCTGGATGTAACAGGCATAAGTTTGACAGGGAATACACTTAAACATAGCACGAACTTTATGTTCTATAATTGAGCTTAAATTACCTCTTAATTCCCCATGGTTTTCAGTTGATTCAGAATTTACACGCAGATATTCAAGGTTCTGGTCCTTTTATCTCCCTCTCTTCAGGTTTGAATTCTACCTCTGTGGCTCTTTAAAACCATCCTGGCACTGAGGGGAAGTGAAGGCCCGGCCTGCTGCCAGTCTTGGTCCTATGTGTGTGTCTGTGGCTGTGTACCCCTCCCTGCTGGCCTTTGTGCGTCAGTGTTAATCCTTGCTGCTCTTGTCCTGACCCTGACTGCATCTGCTGTTAGCACGCTCCAGTCACAACTGCAGGGACACCTCTAGTTCAGTCCCTCAGCCGCGTGTGTTCCTGTTTTGCGGTCATTGGAAATTTTCAAAAATGCTCCTTAACCCCTCTAGGCTGTGGACCCTCAAGGTAGGGCTCTCTTAGACCCTCTCTGTCTGCACCTGACCTGCCACCATTTCAACTGACAGTGGCAGTCCATGCCGGAGAGGGGCACGTTTCTGAGAGGCTCTCTGGCACCCCTGATGAGGGTCTGAGCAGCGGGGTGCATTGCTCTCCTGTTCTCAGGACCCTCAGTCCTGTGTAAGTCTCCTTTCCAGAGACCCCCCCACCAGCGGCTCACATGATTGTTGTCCCCCTTCAATACCCTTTCCTCCTCCCAGCTGGTTGAAATGTATCTCTTTTTAAGAGTGAAAAATGGTTTCTACATAATCTGGCATTCTTTCTAACCTTATTGTATATAAGGATAAAATTAATGCTCTTATTTTTATCAAAACTGCCATTTCAGCAAATGCTTTATTCTTTCAAAATCTTGGCTTTTGGAATAGAGAAACTTTGTTTTCTAAGCTATTAGCTCTGCCATGAATTTAAAACCCCTAAATATAAGAACTGGCTTCTTTGTAATTCAGCAGCATCTAGCCTCCCCTGCGGATAGGAATGCCACTGATGCAATGGGTGGTGGGTTTCAGGATTAATCCTTGTAGTTTCAACGTGCTTTCAATATGTGATCTGCTTTAAAAAGAAGAGATTGAAAGAAGGAAGGAAGGAAGGAAAGAAGGTTAGATGGCCTGTATTCTTACTCTTTCATCATAAAGTAGTCTGAACATGTAAAAATCCTGGATCTGTTGTCTATGCTTCCCTTTCTTGATGCATAATTTTCTTTCCTAAATTACCATGGAAAGAGAGGCTTCAGAAATTCCCATAAGGAAGGAAAGAGATCTACATATAATTTTTCCTTTGAAACTCATTGTTAAAGGGAAAATGGGATTAGCTAATTCGAAATATTTTATACAGACATTTGACTGGACACTACTCATACATTATTCCTATCCAGAATATTCTCTTCAGAACACATAGAAATTTTTAAAGAGATAGCAAAGATATTCCCTAATAGGAAAAATAATGAATATACTTATTGAATTTAGAGATTGAGGAATTTCTTTCTCTCCCTCTCTCTCTCCTATCTATCCAGTTTTCAGTAGAGGTGGTAACTTCTGCCTATTATTTAGACTAAGATTTAAATTTCCTAATGTCAGGGCAAGGGTTTATTTGAAAGACATTGTGCATCATTCATTCATTCATTTGAAGAATATTTATTGGATTCTAATTGAATCTGCATTCAATGAATATACTCTTTGACATAGTCTAGTGCCTAAAATTCTAGGTCC
Organism: Lepilemur ruficaudatus; assembly: GCA_963574885.1. Classification (NCBI taxonomy): domain Eukaryota; kingdom Metazoa; phylum Chordata; class Mammalia; order Primates; family Lepilemuridae; genus Lepilemur; species Lepilemur ruficaudatus. Next base: position 31,735 of record CAUYRT010087867.1, on the reverse strand, counting down.
TAGTCCTGCCCGTGTTGTTAACTAATGATATGACTCTGAAAAAGCCACTTAATCTTTTTATATGGCTCAACTCTCTCATCTTTACAATTAAAAGATATTGCTAGGGTTCTATTTTCAAGGTTCAAAATCTACTCTCCCCCCCACAAGTATACAACTTTCTTAGAATCTAACATGCACATGAATGTAATTCCTACATTTCATGATTTAAACTGTCTGTGATTTAATACTTGATCAGTTCTATTTCACTTATGTTATTGTATTTAATAATCATTACCTAATAGACTTCACAGCAAATATTAATAACAATTATCAATCTAATAAATGTAAGCCATTGGCAGCCCAAAAACTAAAACTCATTTGGACTACTAATAAACTTTCTGCATTTGAGATAAAATCTATACTATAACATGAACATTTTTATTTAACGTAATCTCAACAAGTAAGACGCTTTAACTGAAAACAAGGTAAAGCTAATTTTGTTCTCCTCTTCTTTCCATTTAATTCCCTGAGTTTGGGCAAAATTTAATCAATGGAGGGTCATGTTGAAAGCTAACACATTTATCTGGTGGGTCAGGTTTCTGATTAAAGACTGAACATTGAACTTGAGTCCGGACAACATTCCAGGAAATGCAGTTATTCACTCACGTTGCATCTGCTATTGGCATCATTTGTTATGCACTTCCAGCCATTTAAAAGAATATGTAGATAGTTAGGTTTTCAACTGAAAGCTTTGCTATCTGGTAGGAGCTAACATTTTAAATGAAAGAGGGTCTTGGAAAGATGCATTTCCAGGGGGGTTACTGTAGGGTCCCAAGGAAAAATCACCTATCTACTGTTGCTAAACCTCATGGTGTGCTACCAAAATGCATCCCTGCAGATTTTCCACCTCGGCCAGTGCCTGCATGTCTACCTTATCTTGAAAAATGGACTAGCCTGTTATTGATGTTTCATGATAACTCTCTGGGTTTGCATGTTCACATTTACCTTTGTATTAGAGTAGCTGATAACTCTTTTATCAGCTGAGTGCATGACTCATTTTCCCTCAAGTTCTGCTTGAAGATAAGACTTTACTTGCAGTCTAGTCTCCAGATGGAATATGTGCTTGGGTATAAAAGTGTACATGTGCACCCATGTATGTGAGAGGCAAAAATAGTACAGGAGGAGTCCAATGTAGATCTGGCTGTAGATCCCATTTTTATCCCTCCCTCAGTCTGAAAGATTGATTGCAGTTCTGATCCGGTCAGCTATGATGCTGATGCTCTCTCTGTACCGGGTGATTATGGAATACTGGATAGAGCACTCACTTACCCTAGATTTCTTCGACAAGTTATTTGATAAAGACAGTGATGGGCTCCAAAGCAGTTTCTATTCAACATATACTAAAAGCCTAGCCTGGTATGTATTCTGCAAACATAAACAAGCCAGGATTTTTGCCCTTTAAAAATTCCCATGGCTTAAGATGGATGAATAAATAAAATAACTTTGCTGCGTGGCACTATCATCTGAAATTTCATTTGTAGCAGATAGTGTTATGGTGTTTCTGTTATTACAGATTCAATATTGGCTGGAGTTGCATCTAGATTCCTATCATCTAGCTATTATGCAGGTGAGAAATACAATACCTGACTAAATCACTTAGATGCTTTTGCTTTTCATATTTTGGTCTTAAGAGCCTTGAATGCCCCAGTATTCAAAGTGAACACAATCAAGAATCATCTTTTGAACTAATAAGATCTAATCTATAGAAGGATCTGGATGTCAATTTTTTCTTCTTCCTAAATGTTCATTTATTGAGAAAAAAACACAGAACAGAGTTTATGGCTCCTTTAAAGCAGATCGGGATCTGTTTAATGAAGAGAGGCAGTTGGGGCTGCATGTTTTCAGTTGTGAGAAAGGAAATTAATAAAAGACAAAGATAATCGTGGCTTCTATGGAAATCGTGTCAGCTTGCAGTCCAGGTACGACTGCCTCCCACTGAGGTTTACACAGCAAGATAAACCAGCCATGATCATCGTCTGCTTTTTCGCAGAGGCCTGTCACAATACAATGTGACGAAGATGTATCAAAACACCATCCACCCCCACAGGACAAGATATTCTAATACCTTGTATTTACGTAGCACCTGGCTCCAGGGACCTCGCCATGCGGACACACAACATTACTCCCTGATTACATTTCATGAGCCCCTGCAGTGACGGGGTGACCGCTGTGCAGGTCCAGCAGTAATTGCATGCTCCGAGTGAGGAAGCAGAATGGTACTTGGAAATCCAGTCTCAAGTTGGAACTCTAAGTGCAATGCTGCATGATGAATTAAACGCTGGCCATCAGAAAGGGCTTTGTCTCCAGAGCAACATTAAATGTAAAATTAGGTTCAAGGATAGAGTCGTCATGGCTGGTAACATAAAAAAAAAATGGCTGAGCATTATGGATTATTACTGAGAAATAAACTAAGAGGCCAGTTATCAGAGAAAGATCGTCTGACTGGTGGGTGCTCTCTAAGCGCCATTTGTTTCCTGTGTGTCAGTGGCTCTATCAACACACAGTAGAGAACAGCGCTTGTGGAAATCTATAGCATGCCGTGGCTCTACGTGTGGGAGAAAACTGTAACAGAGGCAGGAGAAATTTGAGGCCAAAGGAGCAGCATACACATCCAAGCTATCCGGGAACTGGCAAAACTCCCAGTTCAGCAATTTAACACATTTATTGGGGGTAATGGAATGCACCTCTACATCAAAGGGACATGTATTCGATCTTTCTCACTGTATTTTCTGGATGTCAGTGTTTTCACTGTCAGTGTTTTCACTGGCTGTGCTGTGGACCATATGGGGGCTTCAGAGTTCAGAAAAGCACATGGTCTTGCTTTCTACTTAACAATAATGTCCCCAGTATAGAGGCTTATTTATAACAAACCAGTGATGTTGAGAATGTCCCCTTCTCCCCACCCCAGTTCCTACCGGAGTCTTTCTGGCATGTGGGCTATGGACAATGACTCCTTTTCATCTATCATTAGCTTGGCCTGACATTTATGGGTGGAATGATAATCATCTTATTTTTATATGTGAGAAAACTCATCACAATCCTCAAGAAACTGCAACTAAGATATTGACTACCATATTGAATAACTTATCGATACATTGTCATCACTGTCAGAATGAAGGAAAAGGAAAAAACTAATAACTATGTGTCACTACAACAGATGTAGGCATATTTTAGTTTTTTTTCTTTCATACTCAGAATGAATAAAAGTACAACAGACGCAGGACCATCTTAGACCTAGACAACTGGGAGCCTTGTCCTAGTCTCTGTGTTTTAGTGGAGCCCCCTCTGGTCCTCCTCCAGTTGTTCCACTTCTTATGGGGCAAAGAGTCCCTTGGGGACCAAAGGAACATGCCCTCTTAGAACTCACTTTCCCCTGGGAGACAACACTCTTGGTACCCACGACCCGGAAATTTCCTATCAATTGGCCCCAAACCCAATTCCAATGCTTTTGTGTATCTTTCCTTCATTTCTGTCTAAGTCTGAGGACAAAGGGCAGTTGTTTCAGGGGTGTGTGGATGGAGCTTGGATTTCTTGGCTGCGTGTCCCAGGTATGCTTCTGAGGTCGCTCACCGTGTGATGATGAGTAGGGCTGAGATGTCGGGTAGGTGTCTTGTGAGCTGGGGACTGCTATATGCACTCTCTCCCTGAACCTTGCAAATATTAGATATGTCTGCATAGACATGTGCCAAACAATCTCAGTAATACCCCACTTCTACCAACACATCTCCATAGTGAATCTTGGGTTTCTGACTGTAGAAATAAATTTTTGTTTCTTCCTTGAATTACTACAAAGCATTGACCCTCTTCCTTCTGTTAAAACGCAAAGATCAATATTCAGTTTACATCTGGATTTTCTTTTCTTTCTTTTTTCTTTTTTTGAGACAGAGTCTCACTTTGTTGCCCCAGCTAGAGTGCCATGGCATCAGCCTAGCTCACAGCAACCTCAAACTCCTGGGCTTAAGCAATCCTTCTGCCTCAGCCTCCTGAGTAGCTAGGACTACATGCATGCGCCACCATGCCCGGCTAGTTTTTTCTATATATTTTTAGTTGTCTAATTAATTTCTTTCTATTTTTAGCAGAGACAGGCTCTCACTCTTGCTCAGACTGGTTTCAAACTCCTGACCTTGAGCGATCCACCTGCCTTGGCCTCCCAGAGTGCTAGGATTACAGGCGTGAGCCACTGCACCCGGCCTACATACTGGATTTTCAATCTTCTCAATTTTTTTGTAGGGGCAAAGAATACTAAGGGCAGCACACATGTATTCAATCAAAGAGATAATTTTGGAAATGATTGTCTGTACAAATGGATAAGGCAATTAGGGAAAATGCCAGTAGGGACTGTTTTTAATGCTCATGGTGAAATCGTGTCAAAGGACTTTCTTTTTTTTTGGTAACTGAATGCCCCTTGGCCTGCTGTACTCCTGCTTCTTGGCAATGATTTTCATATCCCTCAATTTTCCATCTATTATTCCTCCCATTCTATATGACAAGTGTGAGCCTGGCGAGGCCCAGTGTGAGCCGGATTTTGAGATGAGTAGGCATTGTGGGTTTAGCTCACTGGATGTCCTTTCAGTGAAGCTAGCGAGGTCTGTCCTCTTCCCAGTCTAAAACCTCTCCCACTGTACAGCTTATGCCTTAGGAAGGGGCTGGGGGACAGCAAGGGAATAAGAAATGGAGAAATGGAAGCCACTGGGGACTTGAGAAAGGGAAAGGTGTCAATAAAGAGGTGGAAGGCACAGGCAGGAGATGCTCCACAAAAATTGGTCTTTAAGTAAATTTTGATTAAGGAGAGGCTTGGCACAATGAATATCTACTTACAAACTGTCTCATAGGCATTTAGAATCATTTCTTAGGATAGATTCCCCAAAGTGAGAATGGATGGATCAGAGGATATCAATATTTTAAGGCTTTTGGTGTCTGTGTCAAATTCGTAATCTGCACTCCAATCAGAAATGTCTGTTTTACTGGATCTTTGCCAGTTCTAGCCGTTACTTTTTTATTATTGTTAAAACGTTGCTTAATTAACAGCTGAAATGTTATCCTATTTTTTAATTTCTATTGTTATTAGTGAAATCAAATGGTTTTCAATATATCTGTTGCCTTATATTTTTTCTTTTAAAATTATTTGTTTAGGTTTTCTGCCCACATATACATATTAGAATCTCAATGTTTTAGTGAAGTAAACCTTCCTCTTAGCTACCAAATGGCACAGTGATCAGCAAAACGTGTTTCCAACTCAGTTTCCAGCTATACTCTTTCCCTTTTTATTTTATTTTATTTCAAATTTCTTTGAAATCTTATAACAGTTAAGTGATTTAGAATGAGCATAAAGTTGCTTTGGTCCCATTAAAAGACTATTTTTAAGATCTGATCATTTTAAGTCCAACTAGCAGATACTGTGGGTGATCAATTGAGTCATATTGTAGCTAATTCTAACTTGCTTTTCATCAGCTGACAACTGTTTTTCATGTAAGAACCGATATGAAACACATATAAGGTGCTTTCCACAGCAGAAGGAAAAAAAAATCAAAGAGATTTTGGTCCCTTGAGAAATACTACAGAGAGATTTGGTAAGAGAGAACACAGCTTGTGGCCAGCGACTTTCCCTTGGTCCCCAGAGAAAGCAGAAATGAAATGGCCACTTCAGTCAGAGTCTCCATCTGCTGCCAGAGTATAGACTGAAGCCTTTTTTTCACTGAATTTTCTGGACTGGATAATTTATGAGGCATGTTCTCACTTTAAAAGCATAGCATAGATGCCATGGGTAAGAAGGGGGGATTAGAATGTACTTGCTTCATAGACTAAATCTTTATTAGATGGTTAAAAAAGTACCCTTTTCATTTATTTATTCATTTGATCAATTAGTATTAATTGAGCTCATTGTTTAAGGTATTAAGCTAGGTGCAACAGGGATATAAAAACAAACTATACTCCATCCTGCCTCACAAGCACATTTAGTTGAGTAGGAATGATGTGACACCTTGTTAAAGTGACGTAACCAAGGAGGAAGTGATAAATGACATACGACATGTTCAACTTAAGTGCCATGGGTGTTTGACGTGGGGGAGAGTATCCAAATACTCCCACCTTGACCAGACTTTGAAACTGCCGCTCAGTGTTCCTTTTCCCTTTGCTCGTGCAGATGGAGCAAATGCAGTGCAAGTACCAGAACTTCCTGGGGTGCAGCCCAGGGCTGCCTCTGTAGTCCGCCAGGCTGAAAAGGCAGTTTAGGTGGGCAATTGCTGCTTTGTGGCTGCCCAGCAAATTTTTCTTCTTTGGATAGCACTCTAATTTCCATTTGGGACATTACTTCCCTCCCACTGGGAATAGTTTGATGGTACTAAGTTAGAGGTCCTGTCCTTCTTAACTAAATTGGGCACATAATTCAGGCTAGGTAAATCTCTAGACTCACCCTAGATGTTTGAATCCGAAGCAAAGTGACGGAGTTCATCCTCACTGGACTGTTTCTATAGTTCCCATGTCTAGCCTTGGTTCCTGCTTGTTTCTGAGTCTAGTTCTCTACCATCCCTGAGGTTGGATATTTTTCAAAATCTTTACCATATGGAGGTTAGTCAGAGTTGGTTTTTTGGTGCTCATAGAATATTTGCTGTTTCCTGTGCCAGACCTGTTTTCTACCCTTCTCCACTCTGCTTTCTGTCCAGGAGGCTCACCTGAATGGAGTGGGTCATCAGGCTTTTCTTGTCCTCTGACTTCTGGTTGGGTTTGGACAAGAGGAAGTCCCATGGGAAATCAGAGGAAGGAGGAGAGTGAGAACACACAAATAAATTAAGGACATCCAGTGTTTATGGATTGGGAGACTAAATATTGTTAAAATATCCATACAACCCAAAGTCATCTATAGATTCAAAGCAATCTCTATCAAAATCCTAAAATTTACATGGAACCACAAAAGATCCTGATTAGCTAAAGCAATCTTGAGAAAGAAGAACAAAGCTAAAGGCATCACATTTCCTGACTTTATATTACAGAGCTACAGTAATTAAAAACAGTATGGTACTGGCATTAAAACAGAAATATAGACCAATGAAATACAATAAAGAGCCCAGAAGTAAACCAACACATACATACTCAACTGATCTTTGATAAAGGTGCCAAGAGTACACAATGAGGAAAAGACAGTCTCTTCAATAAATATTACTGGGAAAACTGGATATCCACATGCAAAAGAATGACATTGTAGCCTTATCTTACACCATAAATAAAAATAAACTCTAAATGAATTAAACACTTAAGTGTAAGATCTCAAACTGTAAAACTTCTGAAGAAAACATAGAAGAAAATCTTTCTGACATTGGTCTGCACAATGATTTCTTGGACATGACACCAAAAGCACAGGCAACAAAAGCAAAAATAGATAAGTGAGACTATATCAAACTAAAAAGCTTCTGTACAGTAAATGGAACAATCAACAGAGTGAAAGGTAACTCATAGAATGGGAGATAACATTTGCCAAACATATATCTGGTAAGGGGTTGACATCCAAAATACATAAGGAACTTCTACAACTCAATAGTGAAAAAAACAAATAACCGAATTAAAATAGGAAAAGGACTTGAATAGGCGTTTCTTTAAAGAAGACACATAAATGGCTAACAGGTTTATGAAGAGATGTTCAGTATTACTAATCACCAAGGAAATGCAAATTATAACCACAATGAGATATCACCTCACACCTGTCAGGATGACTGTTACTAAAAAAAGACAACAAGTGTTGGTGAGAATGTGGAGAAATTATATAAATCCCTTGTACACTGGGGTGGGAATGTAAAATAGTTCAGTCACTGTGGAAAACAGTATGGAGGTTCTCCCCAAATTAAAAACTGCCATATGATCTAGCAATCTCAATTCTGGTTATATATCCAAAAATATTGAAATCAGGATCTCCAAGAGTTATCTACAGTATTATTCACAATAGTCAAGATATGGAAACAATCTAAATGTCTATTGATGGAAGAATGGATAAAGAAAATGCGATATATATATACATAATGGACTATTTTTTTTTTTTTTTGAGACAGAGTCTCACTCTGTTGCCTGGGCTAGAGTGCCGTGGCTTCAGCCTAGCTTACAGCAACCTCAAACTCCTGGGCTCAAGTGATCCTTCTGCCTCAGTCTCCCAAGTAGCTGGGACTACAGGCATGCGCCACCATGCCCAGCTAATTTTTTCTATATATTTTTAGTTGTCTAATTAATTTCTTTATATTTTTTAGTAGAGACAGGGTCTCACTCTTGCTCAGGCTGGTTTCGAACTCCTGACCTTGAGCGATCCACCTGCCTCGTCCTCCCAGAGTGCTAGGATTACAGGCGTGAGCCAACGCACCCGGCCATAATGGAATATTTTTAAGCCTTAAAAAAGAAGGAAATATTGCCATATGAGATAACATGGATGAACTTGAAGGACATTATGCTAAGTGAAATAAGCCAGTCATAGAGGACAAAAATTGCATGATTCCACTTATAGGAGGTATCTAAAACAGTCAAATTCATAAAAACAGAGAGTACAATGGTGGTTGCCAGGGGAGGCAAAAGTGGGGAGCTGATATTTAATGGGTATAAAGTTTCAATTGTACAAGGTAAAAGTTCTAGAGATTTGCTGTACAACATTGTGCCTGTAGTTAATAATACTGTATTGTGCACTTAAAATTTAAGAGGGTAGATCTCATGTTAAGTGTACTTACCACAATGAAAAAGGAAAGAAAAATTTACTTACAGACAATTAAGTATGGTGCATTATTTGGGAACAAACAGCTGTAGAGGACATTATTGAGACAAGTGGAAAATTTCAAATAAGTATAGTGAATTGCATAAAAGTATTGTATACAGCTTAGATTCTCTGATTTTTCTAATTGCATTGGTGGTTATGTAATAGAGACTAACCTTGTTCTTAAAAATATACATATATTGAAGTATTAGGGGGTAACAGTGCATGATAGCTGTAATTTCTTCTTAAATGGGAAGTAATTCAGAAAAAAACAATGCGTATGAGGATGTATACATATAGAGAAAGAGAAACATAAAATGATAAATAAGGGAAAAGGTTAACATTTGTTGAATCTGGGTAAAGGGTATATCAGAGTTCTTTATACCTAATTCATGCAATGTTAATATATTTTTGAAATTATATTAAAATAAAAAGCTAAAAAAAGAAATACAATTCTCAAAAAACAGAACAACAACAACAACAAAAGTAAATGACCTTGCCATTTTCTATCCTTAGGAAGCTGAAAGTAAGCACAGGAAAGGACTTTTGGAGTATTCAAGAAAAGGAGATAGAAATATAATCAGATAAGGCTGAATTCATAGAACTGAGTGCACTCATTTGGGGTTCAGAATTTAATGTGTTGGCTTAAATACTTGGTAGGGGCATGAATAGTTTGCTGGATTGACTGATCTAAACCTGTACTCAAAATTGGCTTTCAGTTAATAAGGTTAAAATGCTAACACTCCCCATGTATTCTCAAAAGGTAAGAGTCTGATCCCTCAGGAAATGGGTTGTTGGAATAGATTTATTATGTGCAACCTGTTCAGCCACCTCCAATCACACACTCTGGGAAGATGTGGAGGAACTCCTTTCACCGAAGCAGTGGTGAGGACACCACCATTCTTGAAGACCTCTGAGTTGCCAGTTTCTTTCTGGGCCATGTAATGTAGGGACATTTCAGTGCAACTGGGTTTCTGATCTCAATGGGAATATTGTCATGTGGAGTTATAGAGAACAGGTGGTGATGCAATTACTACAATAAAATCATGTTTAAAATGGTAATTAGAGGATTTTGACCTGCAGGGATCTCTGGCAATGGCTCCTTAGAAATGAAATAGATGGGCAGCCTCGGAAAATGCTTCTTGAAATACATAGGCAGAGAAAATGTAGGTTGGCTGGGAAGAAAACTAGTTTGAATTGTGTTAAGTCGGATTTACAACCTCTTATCCCATCACCATACCTAAGTCAGTGCCCAGACCATGAGTTTCTTGAATTAAGGGGAGATCCCTTTGATGAACAACTGTGTAACAAAATCCTAAGCCTTCTCCAGATGTTCCTGGAGCCATTCTCCCCAGGGTAACTGTGCAATGGGGAGAAAGGGTTTATTGGATACCGGATCTGAACTTAAGATGATCTTCAGATACCCAAAACGACACTGTAGTTCACAAGTCATAGTGGGAGCTTGAGGAGCACAGGCTATAATTGGATTCCTGGCCAGAGACTCTCTAAAAATGTGTCCAATAAGAACATGAATATCCTGAGGTTATTTCTCCAGTTGTAAAATGCACAGTATCCTTAGCAACTGGAAACACTTACATATTGGTTCCCTGACTTGTGGAATGAGGAGAAATAAGCACAAGCCCAGTTTATAGATTTATCTGTACAGTATATCAGCAGCAGCAGGAAGAGTCTGGCTGTTGCATTGCAATCCTACTTAGGGTGTCCTGAAACACATTGGTAAGCAGAAAAATCTCTTTTTGAGCAGAACGTTTCATAGAACACCTGATTGCATATTTTGTCTGGAAAGAGAGACTGCCTGAAGTATGGACCTACAATGACTCAGAGGCAGTAGCTCAAGGACTGGCTAATGGGTTAGGGACTTGCAAATGACAAAGTTGAAAAATTTGTGGCAAGGATGTTCGAGAGAGAGGTGTGTGAATGGATCTCTCAGAATAGAATACAGGATGTGAAGTTACTTGTGCCCCCACATAATACAATCAGAGAGTATCTACTGCAGAGATGGACAAGATGTTCTTTCCCCTGGATGTCAGTCTTTCTTCCCCAGCCACCTACCTCTATTTCAATGGTCCAAGTACAAAGAATCTGGGGTGGCAGGGATGGAAGCTATGCATGAGTTCAAAATCATGGTCTTCCTCTCAGTTGGCTACTGTCACCACTCTTGACTGCCTGGCCCACCAACAATACAGCCCACACGGACCTCCCAAGAGGGTGCCATTTTCAAGGGGGCAGGCAGCGAACCACTGGGTGGTATGCTAGTTATATTTGACTACTCTATAGATAGGGAGGGGATAGCTTTGCCCATATAGGGCTAAATTCACATTCCAGGAATGTTGAAACCACCATTCATTTTTCTTAAGGATGTTTTCTTCATTGCCACGATAATGCCACATGACATGCCCTCTGGTCAGAGGACACATTTTACCATACAATAAGTGCAGAAACACAGGCACACACCCATGGTTTTGTCATGTGTTCCATTGCTGAGAAGGACTTGTCTTGATAGAAGAGTGGAATGGGCCATTGAAAGCTCAGTTATGTTTCTAATAGGAAATAGCTTTTAAAGTTGAGTTGCTGCCTGGTAAGCTGTAGTAGATACCATAAGTATCTTTCTTAGCTAGTTTTTCTCTCAGCCAGAATACATGGCCAAAAGTCATTATTATGTTTAACAACTTACTTGAGAAGTATTTGTTCCCCATCTCTGAAATTTTGGGTTTGATGGTTTTGGAAGACCTAGAGTGGAAAAGAGGAATCATTTTACCAGTAAGCACTCATTGTTCTGATGTTCTAGATACTCTAGCCAGTTTGGGCTCCTTGTGGCCAAGAGAAGGGTCACTGTCCTATCTGTGGTGACTTATTCCAATTACCAGAAAAAATGAGATTTCTGCTACTCAGTGAGAGCAAAGAGTACCAGGGAGCCCAAGGGATTTAGTGGGAGAATTTTTTATATATAGTCAACAGAGCCACATACATGTGGTCAGTAGACAATATAGTCAATAATCTACACTCAACAGTTCTGGTCAATGGAAAACTGCAACAACCCAATACAGACAAGACCATTGAAGTCTTGGATTTTGTAGAAATGGAAGTTTGGGGCACACCATCAGGTAAAGTACTTTGTCTAGCTGAACTTCTGGTGGAGATGAAGGGAACATAGGATGGGGTGGCAGAGATGATTAACTTAGGCATCACTAGTAGCGACAGAAGCAAGGACTATAGCAGTTAGGTTTTGTTCTATGTTTTTTTCTTCCCTATTTTCCCCTTCTTCCTCATATGATGGACATAAATGATGACTAATGTGTTATGTTTCAGTGGGAGATGACCAAAGTGACATCATCCTCTTCTAAAGCATTGACGAGACATAGCATAACATCTATATCAGGGACTGTCTTCATCTGGACAAAGGACAAGAGCACATATTAAAGGCAGAAAAGGGGTGGACCATGACAGATATCTTCTGAATGCACTCCAGATCTTTGTCACCATTCTCTGTCCAGCTCTCTGCCCCAGAAGGCTGACCCATGTGTATTAAATCAATAGTCAATGGATTCCAGGTGGGTTTGGTCATGGGGTTTGTCAGTAGGATTGTTTCAGGCTATTTATGTCCCTTAACTGGGGCTATTTATGTCCCTTAACTGGGGACACTGCTCTATTTTGGGGGTTCTAGTAACCACTCCCTCTTCTTGTTACTGGACTATCTTTTGTGATTCTTCGACACTGAACTATAGCTTTGTAAATAGCATTAACCTTTCTTGGCATATCCTAATATGAATGTGTTACCTGATAAAGTTGCTTACTGTCACAAAATAGTGATAAACTAAACCAAAAGCTCTATGTACATTTACTCTTGTTTATCCTTATGTTGACGTTATAATGGTAACTGACCTTTTGAATAATCAAAAAGATTAAATTATGTGTGGTAAAAATTTAAGACGTAAAATATTTTATGATATCCACATTTAGTACATATGATATTATTTTAGTATCATGATAAAGAAATATTTTCAACCACTTTAAGGGTTGAAGAAGCTGAAAGCCAGAAATATTAAAAAGCTTAGCCAAAATGTTAAAATAGTACCAAAAATATGTTTAGAATCTAGTACTTTTCTTAGGATATCTTCTATTCTTTGACCTGTATAGCATTAGAAGCATGGTAAATTCATTTGTTCTCATTATCAAAGCTTTTCCAGAAATTATTTAGCTCAGTACAACCTATCTTTATGGATATAGTACAATTTATAAGGTCGATCAATGAAGATGACTTTCTAGAATCTTTGAAAAATCTGATGAATTTTATATTGTAATTTTGTATTTATTCAGTTGTTTTCAAATTATACACTGAATTTCTTGAGGTCTAGACTGTCAGCAGGTTGTGGTGGCCCACACCTGTAATCCTAGCACTCTGGGAGGCTGAGGTAGGAGGATCACATGAGCCCAGGAGTTCGCGGCTGCAGTGGACCATTACTGTGCCAGTGCATTCCAGCCTGGGTGTCAGAGCAAAACTCCATCTAAAAAAAAAAAGGGAAGAAAGAGTGAGGTCTAGACTGTGATTTTTATTTTTATATGCTTAATGCTTAGTGTAGTATCTGGCACCTAGTATGCATTCAGTAAAATAGATTTGTTTAATAAATAAATATTTATGACTAGCTGGGTGAAAAGTTTAATAACTATTTTCTGAAGGGTTTGCTTTCTCTGAATAATCTTTGAATGGCGTAATATCTTTTAAATTTTTTTCTCTGGACATTGTAAATGTGAAGCCAGGAGCCTGTGCTTTTTATAAAGTGCCTTTTTTTTTTACCTTCAAAGTTTATATTGCACAGCTGCGGTCAACATTGTTTTATAACCAGAAGCATACCTTCTCATTTAAGTTCCTCCTTGCACCCCAGGAGCTTTGTGTGGCTTCATCATCGGCTCTGTAATTACAGAATCAGGAAGCGCATCTTTAAAATTCAGAACTTGCTCTTCAGTGATCTGCTGGGACATCCTTGGGTATTTGTGTGATGAGATTTATTGACGGAATGCCTTTCTACCTTCCTAGACTGATGGAGAGCCTGGCCAGGGTCAGGTAGCCAGTGTGCTCTGTCAAGGACACTAGTGAATAAAGGCTGACAATCCCTAGGGAGCCCCCTGAGGACATATGCTCTAGAGACTGCCTCAAGCCAAGGTCATTTGCATGCAGCATGTCTCTGCAGGCTGGTGGCGATACCCAAGCCTAGGAAGCTTCAAAACTGTCATTGTTAGAATAGTGATATGATATCTAACACAGTTCAGATCACTTAATTATTGAACCTTTGTCAGACCTTCATTTTCAAATAAAGAGAACAAAATTAACGCTCTAGACCTTGTGAACTGGGCTATGAGATGCAATTCGATTTAGTGGCATCGTGTATTTAATCCACACAAGAATGCGTACATGAACATATGGAGGGAAGGGCATATTACTATATTGAAGTCAGAATAATCCAAGAGGCTGGAGGAACACACAGGTTTTGTTATTTTTTTCAACAATCTCTATTCTGTCTCTTCTTACAACAAATAAGTTTGCTCTGTCTCCTCAAGGCAGCTGCCTAATATTGTCATGTTTCTACAGACTCCTGAATAAAGAAATGCTCACTCCTCTGTTTTCACTCTCACCTGTTAAATTGCATCTTCAATAAAGGGAAAATTACGCTTGCTAAGAAATCGTCCAATACATTGACTTTTTTTTTTTGCCCGGTGCCATTTTGAAGTTAGGCAAGTGAAAGAGGTGGTAGAGATTGGAAAGCATAGAGACAGGGAAAGACAAGCATTTTCAGTCCTGTTGGATTTTAAACACCATTAGGTGAGTAGGTATTAATCCCTGGAGAAAATTAAATGACTCTGAGTATATTTTTTAAAAAAAGAAAAAAATATATATGAAGAATCAATGAGGACAGAGTGGTTGTTCATGGTGTTAATGTTTGACTACAAAAGTTGTCAACCTGTGGTTTATATCCGCTAGAATTCTGGACACCCTTCTGATGTCATTTGTGAAGGCATGAAAGGACTATGGCTACTGTTGCATAGGATTGATGCCTACAACTCAGATAATCAGAACAAATTTCCTTCATATTTGCATCTACTGCCATTTGCTTAGTTTGCTTATGATTTATGGTAGCCAAAGGAATTGGGTGTCAAGTACATGATACTCTTTTGTGCTGGAAATAAGGGGAAAGGCAAAGAATAAAAAGAAGCTTCCAATGTGGCCAGTCTCTGGAGAAACTTTACTTTCTCTTCTACTTTCCAGAGACGTCTTTGTCTTATATTTTCTTCTCCCATTTACAGCTGTACACAGTAGAAATGGATAAACAAGAGACTATCTACATCTTCTGTGGGGATTTGGGGTTTCATTGGAATACCACTGGTGTCAGGGGAATAGGTATTGCTGACACAGATTCCTGGGCTGGTTGCTATTAACAGACACAAACAATTGGGAAGGTGTCACCACCTGTGTGGTTAAAATATTGTCTCAGAAAATGTTCCTGTCTAAAAGAGAAAACGGTGAGTTAGTGAGTGCCTCTGCACACATTCCAGCAGCTGTCAGACAGTCCTAGTGGGCAAGAGAGAATGTCAGCCCTCTGTGGTTTGCAGATAACAGTTGTGATGTCATTGCCTAGCAAACGTGAATGTAGCTTGTGAATGAGTCAAGGATCAACACGTCACTCAGCTCAACCAAGTAAAAGCTGTGCGCTCTAGAGACTCATACATCCCAGGCACAATTTCTTTCTTTGCTGTAAATCCGTCACTATGTGAAAACTGTGTTAACTCTTCCTGGCCCCTAGAGTAAGCTAGCAGTGTTAAAAGAATATGAATAGAGCTTCATGGATTACCTATTTTACAGAGAGTGAGTAATTTTTAAGGGATAACTTAGTTATTCCTTTATATAATAGAGAATCAGGGCTCCTCTGCTATCCTCCACCTATTCTTTATACTTTATTTTTCAATCACTCTTTTATTGATAGAACACTTACTGAGAACCTACTTTTGTCAGGTCACTGTGCTAGAGAGTACAGAAAGATGAGTATGCTATAGATGGAACTCACCATTTGCCCTTCCCAAACTCCCAACCACATACACCTGCTTCTTCTGTATCAGGCATGCTTAACCTCAATTATGTGGATGGCCAACTCCTGAAGTAACATGCACAATTGTGCGTATGTGTGTAGGTACAGAGAAGGCCCATAGCTTTCATTTCATTTGCAAAAGGGCCTAGGGAATAAATCTCTTTAAATTATTGTTCCTGGTTATTTGAGTATATGTGGGGATTTGTTTGACTATGATGAAATTGGCAGATTTTAGACACAGATTATGCCTGAGACTCAAAAGAGGACAAAATTCAGGGCCAAGGGAACAAACCAAGCAGTTGTGCAAGAGTTCCTAACTTCTGCAGGGCAGAGAGAATCTTGTTAGCACATTTCACTGGGCATCTGGGCTTTGCACAAGAAGTGATTGCTCAACACATTGCACACATAAATACTATAAAACAAAAGAATTTGATTCACCATCAGTACTGAGTCTACTTTTTTTTTTTTTTACAAATGTAGCTATTTTTATTCATTGTATAATTTTATTTTGACTGTTTATAAACTAGGATGTTCTCTGGAATATGGGAAACTATTTTGCAACATTTTACCATTTTAGGAATATTTATAGCTGTGATTTATTTGAATTACTTAAAATATCATGTGTTTTAAATTTTTCAGTATGAATAACCAATATAATTTGGAAGAACAAATAGTAAATTTCTGAGTTGGGTACTGCTATTAAAAAGAACACTGTTACTGACTTAATAGTAAAAAGAGCTCACAACTTATAAAATATTTTAAATTTTACATGGCCCTTTTATTGACATTATTTAAGCTTCACAATGACTCTATTAGATATGCACTACAATCCCTATTGTACAGACATGAAAACTGATGCTCAGAAAAACTCTATGTCTAACTTACAAACTACCTTCTTTGAAATTATTACATGTGTTTGAATATCAGGTAAGCGAAGAAGATGTGTAGAAAGTCCTCTTGTTAGTGAGGTGTAAATATAACATTTGCTGAATGTTGTATCTACTGTGTTAAAGACATATGGCTTTAGTGCGTACCAAAATCATGATAGCTGTGAGAACACAATCTTTGATTAATGAATTTCTAGTTAGTGTTCCTTGTTGAGGACATTCACCTTTTCATGTCTTTTCTCTGTTAGATCAAAACGTTTCTAGATTTAGCAGTTATCTAACACAGTGTTATATGGTGAACGGAAATGCTAATAATACTCTACAGGAAGTAAACTGTTATCAACTACCGTTTTCTCATTTGCTAAGCCCTCTGGTAGATGCTTTATATGCATGACCAGGAACTTGTAAGAACAAGCTCTTGTGGCAGAAAATGTTCCAGATGAGGAAACTGTCATTTAGAAGGTTGTACAACTTGTCTGCAGTTACGAAGTCCAGAAGAGTTCCACCTGGGATTCTTTTAATTTAAGTCTTTTTGGTTTGAAAACTCATCCCATTACCCATGGCACTTCTCTAGCAGCAAATTTGGATGAGATACCAAAAAGTGAGGTTAGCTGCTGTGACTCTCAAATTAGTTATCTGCCTGCTGGGTCATGTGTCCTCTTGAAGCCCAGTATTGGAAAGGCAGTGCCAGCTGAAACTGATAGAAACTGACAAAGGTGACTCCTGTTGCTGATTTGTTTGCCCGTTTGTTCCCAGACAGTCAATTTAATGGCTGCACGAGCATTATCCAAATGCGAAGACGTGTTTAGGGTCACTCAAAAGGAATAGCGCTATTAGTTCTGACTGAAGATAAGCAGACTAAAGTTGGCAAGTATCTATGTTGCTATTCTTTGCTTCTTCAAGTCATCAACCTGCAGTCATTGAAGTCTTGGCGAATTTCCCCACTACCTTCTAAGAAGCTTGCTGTTTGCACAAGATAGTGACACCGCTGCCTCTCTTGAATGACCTTGAATAATTATCTGATGTTTGGCAGAGTCTATAAATTCTATCTTTGAGTCTCTGAGTATGTTTTTTTAGATGATTCCATGTTTGTGCGTATTTGAGTGCATGTGTGTGTCTAGGTAACATTAACAAGCATAGGCATGTGCTGCAGAACAAGAATTAACATTCACTGAATACTCGATGTTTCTAGATACATTGTATTCATAATATCTAATCCTGACATAAAATCTGCAGACATTATTATCCCAATTTTCCAAATGAAAAACCTGAGTGTCATGAAAATTAAATATTATGCCCTAGACCTAGCACAGTATTTTAGTGTGCTGTGCTGCCTCTGACACTGAATGTATTGTCTGATGCGGACACAGACACCTGCCTGTAAACACACCTATGGCCAATGTCACAGTCAGAAAATCTGACTTTACATTCCAGTCTTTTATTGGAATTAATTGCAGAATAAGTAGTATTATTATATCAAAGCAATTTATATTTCTTCAATTAATTTTTATTTAACTAGTTTGTCTGAATCCACAGTAGATTAGCCAAAAATATCACTGTCAAATCACAATGCTCATTTAACACAGAGAGGTTGAAAAGGAGATGAGTTATTTTAATTAAAAAAAACCCATGTCCACAACAATCCGTTCTTTTGATTCCTTTAAAGGGCAGGAAATATAAGGGACATTTTTGTCCTGAATCTCTTCCGCCATCGCTAGGGCCACTGCTGAAATGGCAAGGCGCGTACATGGCACTTACAGTGACACTTACAGTTCACTGCAGATGCTGCGACAGACGCTATAATTACATTTCCCCCTTTCATTTCTTCAGAAAAATAAAAATAGTCAGATTTTGTGTGTGAAATCGAGCAACAGGTGAAACTTTGTCCCAGAGATCTAAGCATAGGCAGAAAGCATTTGATATTGAGTGCTGGGAAGAAGGCTTTTTTAATTTTCACTTATTTCAGAGGCAAGACTGAAGAAAGACAAAATACTGAGCAAGGAAGGACAGAGAAGGAACAATATAGCTTATAGTGGACAAGAAAAGAATTTTGTCATCTAATTGGATAATGTCAGGAACGGGACAAACTGCTGATTACATGAGCACATACAGTTTAGCCCTTTTCCTCCATTTGGTTGGCTGTGGGACCACGTGTGTTTTCAATGCAAGCCACCGATTCTCTGGGCTCAGATGAACAGGGGCTGAATGATAAATCCAAGAGGCATGAAGAGTTAAGATAGAAAGCAGTGTGGACGTAACTCAGGGGGAAGCTGGAAAAATTCCCTAAGCAGCAAAGTGCTCCTCCTCTGCCTCACTTTTCTGGCTCCTGTGCTCTTTTGGAAGAGAAAATTAGTACCCAGCCCACATGGGTGGTGCAGTAGTTCACCAGTCACCTTGCTGGTTTCACCACCTTTATTAGGTGGCTACTGTCTATAGAAAGGTTAGTTTGACTATTATTTCTTGGTGTGACTATTAAAGCAAAACAACAACAAAAACACCCTGCCCAAGTGGCACTAATTTTGTTGCATGTATCTCTGCTTTTCAAAATAATCAAAGTTTGGTTCTCATACCTTGGAGCTGCATATAAAAAAAGAAAAAAAGGAGAAAAGGATAGACTTGGTTCTTGGGGATAAATCATAATTGTTACTACCACGTAGTATGGTAGTGGAATGCCACACACAGAACCTATAATACATACCTTACTCAATCTTTATAACATTCTTGTTGTTATAGATAAGTATTATCATACAATGTCATTTGGTGGTTAAGTGTGGGTTATGGACTCTGTTGTGCATTGTTCTTTGGCAAACCACTTAACTTTTCTAAACCTCAGTTTATTCATCTGTAAAATGGGGATAACAGTCACTGTCTTATAGAGATAGCCTGTGAAATGCTTAGCACAATGTCTGATGTATTGGAAGCCGTTCAATGTTAGCGTTTATGACAAGTCCAGAAAGATTAAGTGATTTATTCAAGGCCACAAAGTTAGTGTGTGGTAGAGGAGAAAGTCACAACCAATTTTGGTTGGCACCAAATCTTCTTTTTCTTCTGCAACACAAATCATATTCATTTCTTTGTCTTGTAAAAGAAGACCATTTCTTCTGAAAAACCGAATCCACATGCCAAGCCATGTTGGAGATAAAGAGATGCTTTCATATGGTCCAAAATTCCAGATCTAAATTAGATATCAGATTCTTTACTTGGCCTCAATACCAGGCAAGAAAGGAAAGAAGGGAGGGAGGGAAGGAAGAGAAGTAGGTTGGGGGAGGGAGGGAGAGAAAGAGAAAGCAAGAGAGAGATGAGAGGAGAGAGAGAGAGAGAGGCTGCCTTTAATAGTAAAATTCAACAAATCCTATCCTAGGACGCAAGGACACAGTAAAAGTGACTTAAAGAATGACCCAGAGCAGAGTCCTCTTAACTAAGCAGAATACTTAGAAGTGTTGATCATGACTCTTACAGTTGCAACAAGTACAGTTGAAATGTACTTCTAACTACCTGGGGCCAAAGAAAGGAAGTTTTTTGGGGTAAATAACGTGCTCATTTGTAGAAGTGAAAAGGGCAGTGATAACTGTGAGCTCCAGCAACAGCTGGAGCCAGGTAATCAAATGACACTAGAACTCCTTCAGGTCGCTAAACAGCTTCCATCTGTATTTTGGCTTTATTATTTTTAAACACAGACTTGCAGAGAACGTGTCTACTGACAGCTTTCAAGTCTCATTCCTGACAGTGTTCATAGCCACAGAATCTGAATAACTTGTCAGTTACCATTTCACATCCCAAGGAAGAACCCTGATCGACTCCCCAGAGATCCGGGAGGCAAGGCCTGTGGATACACAGCAGGAACCTTAGAGCTGAAGGAGGAGCAACTCTAAAACAGGAAGAGTTTAGGGATCGAATACTCTGCAGCTTTAACAGAAAGCTTGAAACACTTAGACCACGAGGCCATTTTCTTTTCAAAACAGGTTCATCAAATGTGAACTTAAGATTTGTGAGGCTTAGATTTGGGCATACATATTTCAAGTGTGTGTGTGTGTATGTGTGTATGTGTAGGGGGCATTCTTTTCTAGGAAAATTTAAAACTGCCATACTACTCTTGAGCACATTTTCCTAAAATGAATGGCAATCATCTCATCTTACATTTTCCCATTCTTCTAAATAGATAGTGGAATTCGAGATGCTTTAACCTTTGAGGCTAATGATAAAAAGATAAATTCTTTTACAACATGTCACTGAGACTTCAAATCTAAAACTAAATCAATACACTAAGACAGTTCTTAAAATTTTTCTGTTTATTTGAAATTTCACACAAGTGATCCTGCTTTTCTTTTTCCTTTTTTTCCTGTTTTTGTTTAATTTCCATCACTAATTGCTTCCATTATGGTGGTGCAAACTGATATCTTTAGGAGCCTTAATTTACTCCAAATTTGTTATATTTTAAAAACTGAGCTTTCTCTTAATGAGAGAGATGGAGTTATAATGTGGTTCACCCTTTTTAATCTTCCTCCTAAATGTGGATATTTCACTGTCTGTTTTCATCACTTTTTCTCTCCATATCTTCAACTATAACCTGCATATTGATGACTCCCAAACCTCTAACTCTAACCCCTCTTTCCCCTTGTGTTTTACAACCAGTTTTCTGTGCAACATCTCTCTCTCTCTCTTTTATTTTTTAGACAGGGTCTTGCTCTGTTGCCCAGCCTGAAGTGCAGTGGTACAATCAGCCCACTGCAGCCTTGAACTTCCAGGCTCAAGAAATCCTCCTGCCTCCACCTCGTGAGTAGCTGGGACCACAGGTGTGTGCAGCCATGCCTGGCTAATTTTTAAATTTTTTGTAGAGATGGGGACTCTCTGTGTTTCCCTGGCTGGTCTCGAACTCCTGGCCTCAAGTGATCCTCCTGCCGAGGCCTCTCAAAGCGCTGGGAGGCCGCCGTGCCTGGCTGTGCCACATCTCTGCTGGGATGCTCTATCGGTATCTCCAACTCAATCTGTGTAAGCTAGGTCTCGCTACCTCTCCTCTAAAACCTCTTTCTTCCCTAGTCTTCCTTGAACTAATGACTCTACAAATTGCTCAGTCACTGAGGCTTTGGCCAGATTCTTCTTGACTTCTCTGTCACCTGACTACTCCAGATAATTTCCAGCTCTTATCAGTTCTGCTTCCTCTTCTCCTGGTTAATTCTTAGAGCCACTACCCCAGTTCAGGTCTTCATCTTCTCTTGCCCGGACTTTTTTTTTTTAAACTTTTTGTTCTGACCTAATTTTAGACTTATAGAAAAGTTATAAAAATAATACCATACAGAGAATTCTTATATGCCCATCACTCAGCTAAGTGTGAAACACTTATTAAAATTAACATCGGTATAAAATTTTTAACTAAACTACAGTCTTCATTTGAATTTTATCAGTTTTCCAACTAATGTCTTTTATCTGTTCCAAGATCCAATCCAGAATCCTATATTGCATTTAATTGCCCTTATTCCTGTGATACTTTCTCAGTCTTTGCTTGTCTTTTATGACCTTGACACTTTTGAAGAACACGGGCTGATTATTTTGTAGAATATCCCTTCATTTGTATTTATCTGATTTTCTTCTCATGATTAGATTGAGGTTATGCATTTACTTTTGCATTTAGTTTTGCAGTCATCCTGCAAATGGCTTCTTTCCTTCTAGTTTCCTTCCACATTCTCTATCACATTGCATATGAAGTTGTCCTTGTGAAGTATAGATTTATCCATATCCTGATACCTACGCAATGTACTTTCAGGGTTACCCAATTGTCAATGAGATAAAGTCCACATTCTTTAGCCTGGCATTCAAGGTCGCACATGCACAGTCTGATCTCAAACCACATTCCCAGACTACCCTTGGCTCACACTGCACTGCTCACTCTGAAGGCCGACTCACCTGACTGCTATTCTCCGTGCTGTTTTGTGTGGCTCTCAGTGTACTCTTCCTTATACCAACTCTATATGATGCATATTATTATTATCATCTCCATTTTGCAGACAAGTAAACCAGAACTCAGACAGATTAATAACCTTTCCCAAGGTTAACAACCAGAGCTGATATTTAAACTCAGTTTTCCCTTTGGAAGCCAAGGAATTTAGCCTCTACACTAGTGAATCCCTTGAGTAAAAGTTTTAATTTTATTAATCTTAGATTTTAACACAGAATCCAGCACAGTACACAGTACATAGTGTAGTTCCAATATATATTAGCTGAATGGATGAATGAATAAATATTGAACTTCAGGATAAAAATGTATAATTGTGATTGTAAAGGATGGAGAATCAGAAGTTACTTATATCAGCACTTTGCTCTGATGAAGATTAATTAGAATGTGTATTACACAATAGCATTTTTCTTTTAGCAGGATGCATTCCAAAGAGGAGTCCATACTTGGTTTTTTTCCCTCTGGTCAGCTTTGGAATTTAAATTATTTACAGAAGACTTTGTTTTCTTAATCCACTTCTGACCCCAATCACACTTGCTCCCAGAACAGCCTTTGGTGTATGGCTGGCAGCCTAGTGGCTATTGCAGCTGCCCATTTCAGCAAAGCTCCATGTTAGGAAGCATGAGAAGAAAGGGAGAAATGACATGAGCTTCCACAGCTCCCACAGAAAGATCTCTAAACCTCCCAGTGCCTGCATGGAGGGAGGGAGAAGGGCTTGAAGGGAGGAGATTTTGATACTTCTATAGGGAGTGACCCTTTGCCCTTTCTCTTGTATGCTGGCTTGTGTTGAAATGTCATTTCTGAGTTACTGGCCTTACGCCTTCAGGGTTTTGAGCACAGTATGTATGTGCGAGTCCTCGGCTGCTGGAGGGCACTAATGTTTCCCCCAACAATTTTGATTTGTGTTTTAATTTTCCTTCAGAGAGCACATAATATGTTTTCGAACCTGGTTAATTTCCAAAACCTCTGGGTACTATTGAAAAAGTGGCATTTAAGTGCTCTGCCTCTGCCTTTCAAAGTGCAGTGCATTCTCATTTTCAAACTCCTTTAGATACCAAAAACCTAGTAAGGGCATTATAAATGCTGCGTCGCTATGGCACCTTTGAGGACTAATCTGCCCCCAAAATCGACAGTGTTGACATTGGGTGAGAGGAAGCGTTGTAAAATACATTTTACATCTGTTCAGTAAATCACTTATTTGCTTTAATTTTTTTTCCCCAAAGAGAAACTCATTTGAGAGTCTTATGGCAGTGACATTTTTAATCGACCCAAATCAGATTTTTAAAAGTTACTTCTTTTGAGTGGGGAAAAAAGGTCATAAATCCCTATTTAAATGAGATTTGGTTTTATGCTTGAGGGAGAATAGTACATTTTTTCCTCCTCTATCAGCTTGAATTTAGAAGCATGAGATATTTTTAATAACAAAATGGGCAAGGTATGTTCATACTCAATCTACATATCATCAAAGCATTTGCTTAAAAAAAAAGGTGCACTGCAATTGATAACTTGGTTGTCAGGGCTATTACTCTAAGAATTGAGAACAAGGATAGAGGGGCTTCAAATCGTGTCTCATGGCAATTTTGCAATAAACTAGGTCCAATACCATTTGGTAATTCTATATTGATCCTTTCATATAAATATCTGTCCTTGTCAGCCTCTTCTTTTTATCTCACGGCTGCTTGGGTGATCCAAATCGTCATCTCCTCTACACAGCACTCTGTCAAAACCTCCCAGTTGGCCTCCAGCTTCTGTGCTTGCTTGCTTTCAAATTCTTTTTCCACATCCCAGCCTCATCATCCTAACAAAATGCAATTCTGATCCATGTCACAGCCCTGCTTAAAACCCTTAAAGGGGCTCCCATTTTTCTAAGGATAAAGACCACAGTCCTTAGGACAGTCCATAGGGCTGTTGTGGTCTGAATCTTATCAACCTCTCCAACCACTTTCTGCCCTCCAGCCACCCTAAACTTTCACTTCCTGGAAGCCACAGTACACCTCCTGCTGCAAGGTCTTCACACATATATATTGTTCCTTTGCATGGAATACGCTGTCTCATCTTCCCCTGTCCACACAGTTAACTCCTCCCACATTTCAAATCTAATCCTACTTCCTCAGGGAAGCTTTGTGACAACAGATCAGTTCAGATGTCCTCCTCAGACTCTCCTAGTACGTCATGAACCTCTTCTTCCAAAATTTTATAGAAGTAGTAATATTCTTGCATGTATTCGGTCATTTCCCTAATATTTACTTTTGTCTATAGGTCCGTGAGGGCAGCGAAAACATTTGTCTTGTTCAACATTGTCTTTGCATGCCATAGTACTGTGTCTGGCACTAAGTAAGTGCACAATAAACATTTATTGAATAATTAAATGAACTACAAGCTATTTGTTGGTAACAAGAAAGTATAAAGATGGGTTTCAAAACATCCACATCATTATAAAGCTTACAGTTCAATAGGAGAGCCAAGTTAAGTAGAGAAGTGACTATAACATGAAGTAGAATTTGAGTAGTTCCATAGCATGATGTAAAGTGCTAAAAGGAAGAGCTCTGGAGTCATATGGTAGGGTCAAGGTATAAAAAGAGTGGGCTTATTTGATACAATAAGTGGGGTTTTTGAGGAGAGAAGTGATATGTCTCAGGCAGTGCATCTGAAGAAGGTTTGTCAGTAATGAGAAAATCTTGGAGGCAAGGAGACCAGTTAGAAGATATAACAATACTTTACACCAAAAGTACTAGAGGGTTAAAATATGCTTATGGTATTAAACCAAGAAGGTGAGATTGATGTTAAAGAGACTTGGAAGGGAGGGTTCCTAGATTTTGTTTGGTTAATTGATTAGGGCCTGATGACAGGTAGCTGTTAAATATGAATTTAAGTTTTTTAGCCTGTACGATTGATAATACAATGGTATTATTAACAGAAATGTAGAAATCAAAGAAGGTTATAGTTTTGAGGATACATAATGAATTTTGTTCAGTATATATTAAGAATAACATCCTATTTACATATAAATATCTACTTCCAGGAGTGGGGTTGGTGCTCTGTGTGCATAGGGTGAGAGTGAGATGTTATAATCATCTACAAAGGAAGGAATGAAATCACCAAGGAAGAAACAACAGAGATAGATGAGAGTAGGTCTAAGAAAAGAACTTAAAGATTTCCTACTTTTAGAGGTCAGAGAGGAGCTGAGAACCCAGCAGAAGAGAGAGAATACAGAGGGCAAAGAGAGATCAATGTTCTTAGGGAGAGAGAAGTGCCTAAGGAGCTCACGGAACCAAACAAGGAGAAAATTTACAGATGAAGGGATAATACTTGCTTGAAAATATGCAATGTTTCTGACAGATTAAGCAAGTGAACACCTGAGAAAAGACTATTGGATCTAATGAAGAGAGGTGACTGGAGGTGTCTGAAAGGTATTTAGGGCTTGTGGCAGAGAATGCTGCCTGCCAGACAAAATTTATACTATCTTCTTAGTTTGGGGCACACAGCTAGACAAATTCTCAGTTTCTCATGTGGTTAGGTATGACCACTGAGAGTGATTAATGGGGTAGGCAGATGGAATGTGAACAGAAGTAATAGTAATCTATACAATTCCCAGGCCTCATCCATAATAACCTCCTAAGCATGCTCCACCTTAAACTTATTATTAATACTTTCTGGTGATTTGGAATAGAGAATACCCCACAAACAATTTTGGAAGTCACCTCTCAAAGATGACAGAGTTTCCATTAGCCTGTGTGGTAGATATCACTGGTGCTCATCAAAATATCAAGTTATTTTCTCTTTGAAAGATATTTTTGCTGAGTATAGATTTCTGGGGTGGACTTTTTTTTCATTCAGTATACAAATTTTTTCTTTCATGTTAAGAATGTCACTCCATTGTCTTCTAGCTGGCATAATTTCTGATGTAATTCTGATATTTATTCCTTTTTATGCAATGTATGTTTTTCTTTGATGACCTTCAAGATTTTCTCTTTAGATTTGGTTTAATATGGTGTTCCTAGGTGTGTTTCTTTTAGTGTGTATTCTGTTTGAGGCTCTTTAAGTTTCTTGGATCTGTGGTTCAGTGTCTTCTATTAATATTAATTTTGAAAAATTCTCAGCTATTATCTCTTTTGCTTGGTTCCTTCTCTGTCTCTTATCCTACTGGGAATCTAATTACATGTATGTCAGGCCATATTTTGACATTTTCCTCAGTTCCTGTTTGCTCTGTTCTGTCCCTTTTTTTCCTCTTTGTCTTTTAGTAAGTAATTTCTAGTGGCCTATTTTCAAGTTTTATGATTCTTTCTTTGGCTGTATTGAGTCAACTGATGAGCCCATTGAAACAATTATTGATCTCTTTTACTATGTTTTTTTAATCCTGGCACAGTGATTAGAATCTTTTTTTTCATAGTCCCAGTTTTGCTGAAATTTGTCATCTGACCATTCACGTTGTTCATGATTTCTTCTAGATCCTTTAACGTGTGAATCAGAATTATCTTCAATTCTCTGAGAGTTCCAATATCTGGGTCATGTCTGAATCTTGTTCTGTTGATTTCTTTGTCTCTAGTTGGATTTTTTAAAATTTCTTACAATTTTTGATTGAATGCCAGACATTACATGCTAAATAATAGAGTTTGGGATGCTTAGAAATTGGCAACAAATTGGCAACAATCAAGTCAGAAGTTAAACTGGGTATGGATTTAGTTGTTGCTATAGTTACATTGCTTGCCAACCAGCTTCAAATTCCGCTAGTGTTGCCTGTGCTTAGTACATGGGCTTGGACATTGGGGTTCCTTCCCCCATGTTCCTGCTCCATTCTTGGCTTTCAGGTTTTCCCACATGCCTGCCCCACAGGGGATGTCTCTGTGCTCTTGCCCTCCATGGTGGTAGACTGCTTTTGTTTACTACTTGGTTCTTGCTCATCTGCTGGTGGGGTTCTGGGGTGTTCTCTGCTGTCCTGATCCAGCCTCAGGCTGAGACAGATTTTGTGTATTTGACCTTGTGAAGGGGCTTTCTTAGTGCTCTTTGTCTTCTCTGTGGCAGCAAACTCTGCCGGTTTCTGTGATGGGACAATTGAAGTTAGGCTTGAAAATGTGATTTTCTTTTGGCCAAATAAATATCCATAGAAGTCACATATGTCCCTTCTGAGTGGAAACATTTAAAAGTCATTGCATATTTCCCCATGATGTGTTCCCTTGTAGCTTTGCGTTGGCATTGTGTTGTCATAGTAGGCTGGTATTTCCATCAGTCTAGGTTGCTGACTGATTGTAATAGCAGAACTGTCCTGCTCCACATGGTACATATAGATTAAATAAGAAATAACCCATTGTAGTTTTCAGCCACTAGGATTTTGAAGCTATTTGTTACCAGAGCATAATCTAGTTTATCTTGACTAATGCAGCCTGAGGCCCTGAATGACCATTTGTAGAAAATATGCCACTTTGACCTATTCACCTGCTCAGTAATATTGTGGAAGCAAGAAATAAACTTCTTTTATGCTTGAACCTTTGTATAGTTTTGAATCAATTATTATAGCAATTATCCTGGCCTAACTAATAAAGAGAATAGATGACGGTAAGCATGATGTACTTTCAGAGAGTTTGAGGTAAATGTGAAGAAGCAGTTGGATAATAGTTTAAAGGAAAAGTGGTATTAATGCAAACTATTATATAAATGAAAAAAATATGAGGATAATTTTAGGCAGAGTAGTGGGAGTGTGTTGAAAACTGTAGATGAAAAAGAAAAAAATATTGCTTAAGTAAACAGGAAATATATTTCTTTTACAGAGTGGTGTGGAAGACAAGAAAGATAGCATAAGTGGATTACATAAAGGGATTATAAGCTAGAGAGGATAGAAGTTTGGGAAAGTCCTATCAGAGGGTGGATAATAGCAGGAACAAAGGGCTGGAGGAATAAAATCATGTAGTCAGTTTGGCTAGGAAGTTAGAGCAGAGGTTCTCTGCACTGGAATCACATGAGGAGGTTTTTGTTTGTTTGTTTGTTTGTTTTTCAATTCGGCTTCCAGGGCCCCACCCAAAAGATTTGCGTGAAATTCTTCTGAAGGACAACCTGGGTGTCACGATTTTCAAAACTTCCCCAGATAATGTTAATGTGCAACCCAGGTGAAAATCTGCCATTTTAGAGCATGTAAAAGTAGGAGAAAAAATTTTGGAATTATAGGTTGGGATCATATGCTGGAGGGGATTACATAGAAGACTCTGAAGATTGGTCTTTGCTTTATAAACAGAAGGATTCATTAATTTTTTTTTTAATCTAGTGGGTAGGAGAGCCTAGTGGTTCAAAGTGTTAACTGTGGAGTCAGACTACCTGGATTTCAATTCTGGCTCCGCTTCTTGCTAACTGTGTGCAATTGGGCTTTTGACTGTTGCTCAGTCTCTTTATACGTAGGGTAATGATGCTAATATTACCTGCCTTGGAGGGTTGTTTTGATGATTAAGTCAAGTAATCCATTTGAACATTCTTAACATAATACTTTGTTCTAAACAAGCACTTAATTAAAGTCATTGTTTTTCCCCCTCCAGGACTGAACTTCAGGGAAATTGATCTGACTTTACAATGGGATGTATTCCATTTACTTATTTGTTCATTAAACACGTGTTTAATGAGTACCTAGCATATACCAGGTACTATCATGGGTGCCAGAACAAAATAGCAAGCCTAAAACTAACATTCGTATAGCACTTTAACATTTTCAAATTGCTTCCCTGTTTAGAATGAACTTGTTTGATCCTTACCACAACTAGTGAAGGGGAAGCAGGGACTTCTGAGACTACAGGGAGCTCAGTATTAAAAATATGATCTCTAGGGATCAAGCTGGAGAGCGATGCAAGTTAAAATCAGAACTGGAGAGACAACCTGGGGTCACTTAGAGGGGCTGAGGAACTAGAAGTCATGGTGAGGGCAGGGAGGGAAGAGGCAGGAGAGACACAGAAGCGGGGGCAGCAGTCAGAGAGGAGGATGGATCGACCTGAATATGTCCCGAACAACCCGACTCCAGAGGCTCTCAGGTTGAATTGCTCAGGCTCCCTTATAATCAAGTGGCATTTCTGTGGTGATGATGAGGTTACCTGTACTCTTCACACCTAGATTTCTGGCAGCCTAAGTGTCATGGGATTCTGGTGTCACAGGGAGATGTATGGCATGCTCCATAGTCTGCTTCTGGTCTATTTATAAGCATTAGGAGTTAGAGATAAATATTAATATTGTAATGGATTTTATTGGTGTTTCACAAAAACTGAGAAATCAAAGGGTAAAAATTGCAAAAAGTAGCCAGTGGCCTAATCCTGCGGTCCCCAAGCCCCAGTACCAGTCCATGGCCCGTTAGGCCTGTTAGGAACAGGGCCGCACAGCAGGAGGTGAGCAGTGGGCAAGGGAGTGAAGCTTCATTTGTATTTACAGCCCCCCCAATCACTTGCCATCCCCCTACCCCCACCTACCTGCCCCCAACCCCCACTCTGTGGGAAAATTGTCTTCCATGAAACAATATTTTTTTTCCCGGTGCCAAAAAAGTTGGGGACTGCTGGCTTAATCTATCAACTTGCTTTCATTTAAAATCTCACATAACCTACTTTTCTCAACTGATAAAAACCTATTCCATTAAAAGATCTCTCCAGGTATGCTCTCATGAGTGGTGGGGAGAAGTGACTTTCTTGAAACGGGCAGTATTTGCTCCCACGGCTCTGTCTCCATGTGTAGGAAAGACAAATAATATTCTGATGTCTACACTCGGGTAAATGACAAAACACTTTATCCAAGAATATGTTGCCAATATACTTTCATTACTTAGTGGGTCTCCCAGGTTGATATTGACCCACTGACAACAACCTTGAGTTGTCTTCAGCTTTTTTGTTTGTCCAACCCATGGTTGCATAATTCAAGTTACATTTCCCCAGTTTATTGATGAGTATGCCATGGAGGATGGCATCAGAGTCTCAGTAAAGTCAAAATATATCATCTCAGGTTGTATTACTCTGTCTGAGAAAATTAGGTTAGCCTGACCAAACACATTCTAAACATTATCTAGACCTTATTATATCCTATCCTATCCTATCCTAGGTCCCTAGACCTTATTTTATCCTGGTTCCCAAAATAGGTCATATGATGATCTTTTCCAGTATCTTTTCAGCCTATACCATGATACAAATGCTTATAATTAACTTTGTCTTTTAAACCCCTGAGCCTTCATACAACTCAGGGGACCCAGGAATGAATTATTAATCTAGAAGAGATGAGATTCAGTAGATATTTTCTTGGAATTTCTTCTGCCAGTCCTCAGCAAACTAAAGGGTAGATTTCCTCAGTGCTGTGATCAAAACTTTAAAAATAAGTGTTGCCCTTCATCTGCAAAGATGACTCTTCTGAACTTTTTGTCCACGGAGCCTGAATACTTGAGTCTGTTTTCCTTAGACTACTCTTCTTAAATTTGCTCTGGTCTTGACCACATTGCCTGCCCAGTACTCTTGTGACCATTGTGAATCGGTATGGGATGGTTATCTGGGCTTTGAGATGTCCTGGGTCACTCTGTCATGGCACAGGTATCTAGACTGCACAGAGGAGAGCCAGTGACCTAGCTTTTGCTGTCACAGCTGAACTGATGCAACTAACCACCGGCACTAACCATAATAATTATGTTAACCTGACTTAGGGAAGGAAGGTGGAAATGTTTGTTCAATAAAGCATGTTCATCTTCATTACTCAAGTATATGTAAGGGGCCAAAATTATTATATGGTATTCTAGGAATAAGTGTTTAAACAAAAATGTTTAGAATCAAGAGAAAGAGACTACGCCATCAAATTGGTATTGACTGATTGACACTATGGTGCTCAAATGGTGGGAGTGTTCACTAGGGATTTGAGGGGTGGAGGGTAGACTCACATCTGAGAGATGTGGTGAGTGCTGTGAAGGAGTATTTGAAATAAGATCACAGCAGAGCAGAAGTCCAGCTTTGTGAAGAGGTAAAGAAGACAAGTGAGATTGAATGGCTTCAGGAATCCAACCCTCTGCTGCACATCCTGCAAGCACCCAGGGCTGATGTTT
>CAUYRT010087866.1:0-20737 GCA_963574885.1 Lepilemur ruficaudatus | reverse complement strand
TCACAGATCCTACTAGGGATGGAGATATATATTTTCTCATTTACAGTCTCATAAGGAGAATTTAATGACAAACTTTCTTATCCAAACCGCAGGGCTATGGTTAGGAGGGAGGGAGAGGGAGAGAGGGGGAGAGAGAGAGAGTGTGTGTGTGTGTGTGTGTGAGAGAGAGTGTGAGTGAGAGAGAGAGAGAGAGAGAGAGAGAGGGAGGGAGGGAGGGAGGGAGGGAGGGAGGAACAGTATTTAGAGGCAGGAAAATGAAAATAATGAAGACCAGAGAAAGGGGTGTTCCATATCTTTCTTTCACCCTCATTGCTACCTACAGTTGGACAAGGATGGTGTGCAGAAGTGCAAGGTATGGCAGCATGGCAGCAGTCAGCAGGACAGAAAATGTGAAGAGGGAATGGGTACCTCTTAGTAGAAATGCTGACTGATGGAAAAAGAGATGACGGACTGGTGGTCTGGGCATATTTGATTAGGCACTGGAGGACACTATCTGTCACTGTACATGGTAATGCTGTTGACAAAGAAATGGCTATCATGTTTATCAGGTGATACCCAGTGAGTACTACTCTAGGTTTCTCTCCTATCCTTCTTTAAATGTGAGACTACAGAATTCAACACAGTAATCCTGAGAGAGTAACCCAAGAAATGTACTCAAGTCTTCTGGCAGCTAGCTCTGTCTGTAGCCAGAATCCTGAAATGGGTAGAAACGTGACTACTCTCAGTAACCTGTCTGGGAAGGAACATGTAATGTAGTGAAAGGGAGTTCAGGTATCGAATAATCTGGGTTTGAATTCTACAGGCATTCATATTCATTAGCTATCCCCAATCTGTAAAACTGAAGTAACACTTTACAAGACTTCTGAAAGATGCAAATCAGACAAATACGAGAAAATGCTTTGTAAACCATAAAATGCTATCTAAATAATAACTGAAGTTATAAGGGCTATATAAATCCAACGGCAGAAGGTAAAATCCAGTGACTCTGGAAAATGTCTTAGTGTTTTCCACTCATTAAGTTCTAAAGTCTATTACTGCTCCAGAAACTCCTGACTAGCTTGCCATCCATGTGGTCCAGGTTTTCTAAATTTTTTCCTCTTGCAAGAGGTCACATGACAGCAGAAATATTACACCACACCCTTATCACAGTCATAGAGGATATGGGTAACAAAAGCCAAAAATTCTGGTAGTTACTGGATTCAGATGCCCAGAAAGAACTCAATCATTTAAAGAACAGATGCAGAACAGGGGATTTCAGTCATCTAACTGTCAATTATAAGAGAGATTCTCTAGGATGAGGGTTGGCAATGACTTTTTCTAAATAAAATTTTATTGGAACACAACCATGTCTATTTGTTTACATATTGTCTATGGATGCTGTTGTGCTACAATGGCAAAGTTGAGCATTTGTGACATAAACTGACATCAATTATATGGCCTGCAAAACCTAGAATGTTTACCACCTGGTCCTTTAAGAAAAAGTTTATAGACCACTCACTTCTATGATTTTTCTCACACCACCAAGTAAATCCCACATCCCATGTGATTCTTTATATTCCTCAGACTCCTATTTCAGTTATTCTATGAAAAATTTGTAGTCTACCTGTGAGGTTTTATGAAGAACAGAATATGAAAAACAAAAATCCATTATCCCCAGGAGATTAAACTTTAAGTAATGGGGCCTGGCGTAGTGGCTCAAGCAATCCTCCTGCCTCAGCCTCCTGAGTAGCTGGAACTACAGGCATGCACCACCATGCCCGGCTCATTTTTTCTATATATTTTTAGTTGTCCAGCTAATTTTTTTTAGTAGAGACAAGGTCTCACCCTTGCTCAGGCTGGTTTCGCTCTTGACCTCGAGCGATCCACTCGCCTTGGCCTCCCCGAGTGCTAGGATTACAGGTGTGAGCCACCGCGACCGGCCCCATCTTCATTTTATTTATTAAATTCAATACTCTTTTTTACTTAATTCCTAAGAGATTCTCCTTCAGAAGCTGAGAACTCTTAGAAATGGTACCTTTGGTGCTCCCACCATCAAAGATTTTTATACTTTGAGACAAGATTCACAGTAAGTCTCAATATGGCCAAGAAGAATGTTTTTCTTCTGCAAAGTGGGAGAGGTGGAGGTGTGAAAAGGGAGGATTGTAAGATGCAGAAATTTATCAAGCAGATAAACTTTAGAAAAACAGTACATGCAAACAATGGGGATATGAGATAATACGCACCCTGGAAAGCTGTCACATTATATAAACCCCAATATGAAGACAGTCTCCTAGAACAGTGCTGCTCATCCTATTTTACACCATGTACACGCATTTTTTTTTTTTTTTTGAGACAGGGTCTTATTCTGTCACCCAGGCTGGAATGCAGTGATGCTATCAGAGCTCAGTACAACCTCAAACTCATGGGCTTAAGCAATCCTCCCACCTCAGCCTCCCAAGTAGCTGGGATTTATAGGCATGTGCAACCACACTCAGCTAATTTTTAAAAAAATTTTTTTGTAGAGACAGGCTCTGGCTATGTTCCCCAGGCTGGTCCTGAACTCCTGGCCTCAAGTGATCCTCCTGCCTCAGGCTCCCAAAGCGCTGGCCTTATAGACATGAGCCACCGCCCTGGCTGACAATACATTTTTAAAGATATACTATGGAATAATGGACTAGGTTACTTGTGGCTAGAGGTAACAAACCCCAGGGCCCTCCTAGGCACACTTGAAGACTGAGATGAAAATCTCTCAGCACACTGCAATCTTCTAGTGGTACCTTCTTCTGGTTTGGTGGATCTCTTGCACCCTTTCTGCAAAATTCTAAGAGAAGACAACTTTGCTCACAGAACATGGTGCCCTGAGAGCAAGTGAGCTGCAACTGGACCTTCGCTGATTTTTTTCACCTAGAACCCTCTTAAGTCTCATTCATTACATTTTATATTCTGTAGTTTTTCTTACCATCTGGAAATGCTAGAACAGGGTGAACACAAGAGTCCAACTGGGAGAGACGTTCCAACAGAGGGGCTTCGTAGTGAATTTCAGGAGGCATGGTGTTGACACTGCCTGAACCACACAGTGCACAGGATGGATTCACATCACAGCCAGAGCGGATTGTACTGTTCCGGTGAACCTGTGAAAAGCCAAACAAAACTCTGACAATTCAGCTCTGATAAAACTCTGCTCCCCACTTGTTAATCCAAAGACATACAAAACCCTTCTAAATACCTATATAACATTGTTAACAGAATGGTTGACAAGTTTGTTATAAGATTTCCATTTGTCTAACATACTGACCTTCAAAGTTAAGTAAGGAAACTTGCTTCTTTTTCAATATGAAAGTCAATTACTTGAAGCCCTACTGCTAACCTATGTATCAAACTTGTGACAGTATAAAAGATACTATAATAAAACTCTGCTTTCTGAGAATACTTTACAAAACCTGCATGCTTTCACCGTCTTCACGGACTTTAAGGTGGTCTCAAACAAGGTGGCAACTTTTCCTGAACTATAACTCATTAACTTGTCTTTTTCTACTAAACTTCCTTTGTATACACGTGGGCAGAATAATCAATAACCTCTCCAGCTAAGTCCACAGTGAAATATGAACTACTTTAAATCTTCAAAAGATTTAATCCTACAAAAGATGTGATTTTTACAATTTTATGCTTTGAGAAGGAAACTTCAGGTCATGTTGAATTGCAGGATCCCTACATGCAAGTGTTAGTTAGGATGAACAAGTTTGGCATCTGCCAAAGCATAACTCATAAAGCCACTTGGCTAGCACACAGCCCTGGAAACAAAGCGCTTGCCTATGGAATGGCATTATGAGAAGGGATCCTAGAAGCAAGTGCAGTGTAAGAATAAAGACAAAAAGATAGCATTAAAACTCTGCTAGAACATGGTCTTTATCAACATTCCCCAAATGCCTCCTTCTTGGCAATTACATAGATTACTGGCATGCAAAGAAGGTCCCACTGAAGGTAAGACTAGGCAAACTGCACAGAAGTAGATGCCACAGAAAGGGAATGATACCAATTAAACATGACACTTCTGCCTAGACAACATGAACTGGTATAGTTCTGAAAAAAATATCTCTTGCACCCTATTTAACCAGGCCTGGTTTTCTGGAAGAGATGACACTTTCAAATAGAGGGGGATATAAATTTGGCAGGGATGAAAACCAGACCACACAATAGATGAATGAGAAGATTTAGGAAAATTGGTTAGGATCTAAAAATTGCCCCAAAACTATCAATACTACAGGAATCCAGTGCTTTCATAATCTGTAATGGTTTCACAGATTTCCACATAATTTCGTTGTATGTCCTCAGCCTACAGAAAATAGGAATTTCTTCTCAAACCACTGTGGTACTTTATTTCTATATGTTAATGACTTATATTATGGCTGCTTATGTACTTACTTTCCAATACTTAAAAAAATTTTTTTTTGAGACAGAGTCTCACTCTGTTGCCCAAGCTAGTAAAAAGAGATTACAAAAAGATAAAAATAAAATAAAATGAAGATTTAGAAGTGAAGTATGTTTTTTTCCTCATAAACTGATGTATGACATCAACTAGCTCTCCACATGGGACATTAACAACATTCCATTTTATGGTCAGAGCATACCCCTGAAGTCAAAAGCTAACACATTTAGGTGTAGAATAAAAAGAATATGGCAAGAACAACAAAGTAAACTAAGAAAACAGATTAGGATGATAGCAGAAATTACAAAGGAGGAAATATTATACATGCTAGCAATAACAAATTTATCAAATATTCTTTGAAGCTTTTCTTTTCTTCATTTTTATACCCACCCTCAGGAGCAGATAGACCAATTAACTAGATAAGCTATAACACTGTCCTAACAAAGAGAAAAAGGTTACAAATGCAAATATATAAGAACTCCTTTAAAAAAAAGATCTTAAGTGAAAAAAACTGGCCACCTATAGCTATCTATAAGTCGAACATTCCATTTTAGCTATTTCTAAGTCCCTATAAGCTAATCTGGAGAAATATCCAAATAGCCAAGGTAAAAACAGAAAGTCTTGACATAGTGATGTTATCAAAGTAAGACATTTATAATATGCAAAGAGAAGATGGAGGAATGTGCACAAAACCACTGATACAGTTATTATTGAGAAGGTGGTATGGAGGGCCCTCATTTTCTACATTATGCATGTCTATAAAGTTTAAATGTTACATATTTTCACATTGTATCTAATCAGGGAATATAATATGCATGCCTAAAGAAGGATAGGATCCCAGACTAGTCTGTTTCCCCAGTGAAGTTCTGAAAATATTAAAGAATAGATAATTTCTATTGAATTAAAATGGTAGTGGCATAAAGAAATGGGATGGCTTCTATGGTCCTTTTAGAAAACAGTAGAATCCAGATTTAAAATTTGACAAGGCGCATTGTGCATACATATACCTTAAACGTCAACCTCATTTCTGAATTAAAAACTGCAGAATATTAATAAAACCTAGGAGTATATAAAATACATTTAACACTATTATTAAAAGATAAATTATACAACTTTTTTGAAGACCACTTGGCCAACTTTAAAATTACTCAATTCATATTCACACTGCACAAATCCACACCTAGAATTTATCTTGCAGATAAACTTGTTAAATGTACAGACACACATTTTCACTGAAACAAGATGCCAACTTGTGTGCATGAATCCATTTATGTTAAACAAAAAAACCCTCACAAAACTGTATATTTTATAACATTAAGAAAATAAATTTTAAAAATCCAATAAATATAAACAACTCTCATAAGCATGTAAGGATTTATTCCTAAATACTAAATTATACAATATTAGAAAATCAAATAACATTCATTTCATTGGACATTTATCTGTCCACTCAATATCTCTACTTAGACTTAAAAGGCATTTCAGAGTTAACATGTTCAAACCTGAGCTCCTGCTCTTCCCCAACTTTTAGTTGCTCAGTCCTAAATCCATGGATTTAGGTCACCTTAAACTTCCCTCTTTTAATCACAACCCCCTATCCAATCATGAAATTCTTTTGGCTTCACCTTCTAAGTGTATCTAGAATCCAGTCACTTCATAACATCTCAACTATAATCAACCTGGCCCAAGTCATTATTTTTTCTGATATGGGTTTCTTCAATAGCCTCCTACTTGTACCTACTTCCAACTACTGTGTGTAATCAGTGTAATCTTGGTTTAAAGTCTCAATCAGTCTCAATCATGGTTTAAGGTCTCATAACCTTTCAAATGACTTCTCACGACAAATAAAAGCCAAAGTTCTTGCAATGGTTCACA
This sequence comes from Lepilemur ruficaudatus, assembly GCA_963574885.1. NCBI lineage: Eukaryota > Metazoa > Chordata > Mammalia > Primates > Lepilemuridae > Lepilemur > Lepilemur ruficaudatus. Next base: position 14,457 of record CAUYRT010087866.1, on the reverse strand, counting down.
CAAGGCCCTATATCACCTGTCACCTCCATCCCCTCTCTGTAGATTATTTCCTGCTACTCTCCTAGCTCACACTACCAGTTACTCTGGTCTCCCTGCTATATTTCTCCAATGTGGCAGGCAACCTTCCAGATAATGGGCTTCTGTACTTGGCTCTTCTCCCACTAACTCCATGTTCATTCTCTCACCTCAGGTCTTTTTCTCCAAACTGTCACCTTCTTAAAAAATAACTAGTATTAAGAAATATACAGGCTGGGCGCAGTGGCTCACACCTGTAATCCTAGCACTCTGCGAGGCCAAGGTGGGAGGATCTTTTGAGCTCGGTAGTTCCAGACCAACCTGGGCAAGAGCGAGACCCCATCTCTACTAAAAATAGAAAGAAATTAGCTGGAAAACTAAAAATATACAGAAAAAATTAGCTTGGCATGGTGGCTTATGCCTGTAATCCCAGCTACTTGGGAGGCTGAGGTAGGAGGATAGCTCGAGCCCAGGAGTTAGAGCTAGCTAGTTGTGAGCTAGGCTGATGCCACGACACTCTAGCCCCCGCACCAGAGTGAGACTCTGTCTCAGAAAAAAAAAAAAAAAGAAATATACAAATAAAAAAAGAGTCTATTTTTGATTGTAATAACAAAAAAAATCCTGAAATAGGTTTAAAAAGAAAGTTAAGCACAAAGCTTTAATATATTAATATTCTACAAATTAATCTAGAATCTTAAATTTAATAGATCTGAGGGGGAAGGGAAGAAGAGGCAAATAATCTTCATACAACAGGAATAAATGTGAGGGGACTGCTCCCTCCCGTCAAAAATTTCTGATAAGCAAAGGTAAAAGGGGGTCATATACCTTATCAAGTAATGGTAATTTAAACAATCTGCTGCTCTTGGTTAAGGAGCAGAAAAATAGGCCAAAGTAGATATAACAGTTCACTGTTTAACTAAGGTGACATTTTAAAAGCAGTTTAAAAAACAGAGAGAGAGATGATTTTTTTTTCCTCCCAATAAATGTATCACGGAAACCAGGAAGTCATTTAGAAAAAAAATTAGATTCCAGCCTCACCGCTAAATACATTCAAAATATAGATTTAAATATAAAAACAAACATTACACTTGAATCTTTTTAAAAAATTGTGAATACACAGTGGTTAAAAATATGTGTTATGGAGCCAGACCCTCTGTGTTTGAACCCTGACTCTGCTACTTACTAGCCATTTGACTTTAGACAAGTTACTACTGTCTTCATCTATAATAATGGCAGAGCACCTGATAGATTGTTTTGACTATAAAGTCACTTAGAACAGTGTCTGGCTCTCAACTCTATCACTTTTATAAAATCATACGTAATACAGCTGTTTTTATTTAAGGGTAGAATTTGATGGTAGAACACTGACCACCAAAGACCCCAATTTCAAATTTTAGTTTCTTGTTAATTTTATAACCTTTTTAAAGTCGTATGTCTTCCTCAAATTTACTAACTTGTTAAAAAAAGATAAATAATACCAATTTCATTGTAAGAAAGGTAAAATGATTTCATAACTCTTAAAACACTACACAGATGTTAGCTAAATTAGCATATGGCATGTTCTCAGCAGCGGACATTTCTTTGCCGTGGGGGGCCGTCCTATGCACTGTAGATAGCTAGCAGCATCTTTACCCTCATGCTGCACACACCACCCCACGCCCCTTTGTGACAACCAAAAATTACTACAGACATTGCCAGCTGTCTCCTGTGAGGGCAAAATCACAACCTCCTGTGAGGTCATCCCACCTAGAAAAATCCAAAGCACAGGCTTGTATTTGAATAATTTTGTAATAAGATATGGGGGGAGCCAGGCGTGGTGGCTCACGCCTGTAATCCTAGCACTCTGGGAGGCCGAGGCGGGAGGATCGCTCAAGGTCAGGAGTTCGAAACCAGCCTGAGCAAGAACGAGACCCCGTCTCTACTAAAAATAGAAAGAAATTAATTGGCCAACTAAAAATATAGAAAAAATTAGCCAGGCATGGTGGCGCACACCTGTAGTCCCAGCTACTCGGGAGGCTGAGGCAGGAGGATCGCTTGAGTCCAGGAGTTTGAGGTTGCTGTGAGCTAAGCTGATGCCATGGCACTCTAGCCCGGACAACAGAGTGTGACGCTGTCTCAAAAAAAAAAAGATTGGGGGGGGGGGAGGACACCACAGGACTTCAGCTTGGCGGCGCATGCCTGTAGTTCCAGCTACTCAGGAGCCTGAGGCAGGATTGCTTGAGCCCAGGAGTTTGAGGTTGCTGTGAGCTAGGCTGATGCCATGGCACTCTAGCCTGGGCAACACAGTAAGACTCTGCCTCAAAAAAAAAAAAGAAAAAAAAATGTAGCCTAGAGCAATCTTCCTATGATACAGTTTTTCTACAATACAGACTACAAACTTTTACAGTCATGCCAGGACATTGCCAAATAATGTTAGGAAACGCTACTTTTAAAAATTAAAAAGAGATGCTATTACAAAAATAACTTACATAACCAAAACATTTGTACTCCTGTAATATTCTAAAATAAAAAGAAATGCTTATTAAGGGCAATCCAAAAACTTCAAGGGTAATTAACAATAAACATAGGTGTTATTTGTTCTACTGGCTGTTAGTACAAAGAAACCAGCCTTTTCAACCATTTATTTGCAAACACTGATGGTTCTCAGGCTATACAAGTTTCCAATGGTCCATAGTAAACTGAGAATGAGAACAATGTAGTGAATTAATAAAACTACATTCTTTTCTTTATAAAATACTGTTAGTTCCATGATCTAATTTATAAAATAACTTTACTTGAATAAATAGCAACCTTATATAGGTGCTGAATTTATTTTTTAAATTTTATTGATCTGAAGTCTTAGTTATCTAGAAAACTAGTATTTAGATTAAGTTATAAACATCTGCCCTCACAGAAGCAGGAGGCCAGGAAATGAATATAATGGCATATATTTTAAAAATTCACTGGCTTAGATAACTAACATCTACCATCTACCATACTAGACCCCTAAAGAGACTAAACACACAATAAATAGCAATATAAGCAACTGAAAATTACCTGTCACAATGTTACAATAAAATTGTGACACAGCAAAGTACCCCATGTTCTCCATCAGCTTTACCTGTTTCCATGGAAGATAACATTGCTCTAGCATTCTTAAAGCCCTCTGTCTTCCCAACTCTGATGTTCACCTACCACCCCTTAGTGATTATTCCTTAGGATTATCTTTAAAATCTATTCCATATTCAGAGCTTTAGAGCTTTCAGACTATCATTTCCTCCAGGATTACTACTGTTAGTCTTTCTTTCTGCCTCCATTTTCTTTTGTCCCAATATACCCCCAAACAAAAACTACTTACAGATTTACCTTTCCAAAAATAGCTTATGACACTCCCTGCTCAAAACTTTAAAACCTAGAGGCTGAAACTGAAATCAACAGTTTGGGCATTCAAGACCTTTCATTACTTACCAATAGGTTTCTTGGCTATTTATTTCCAAGTTTATCTTATTGAGCCCTTTGTTCTAGTCACTAATTTTAAAATATACCAATCATATAAAAACAGCCTTTTAAGGGCAAAAAGAAATGTCCTAATACACTTAATATGCATCTCAATTTTAATGTACATTCCAGCTATGATTGAACTAGGCCGATAGTCCCTTAAAAAACACAGCAATTGAAATAATTCCCTAAAGTGCATTTTATATTTCATTCTGGAATGCCATAGAGATCATTTAAAATGTAGGTAAGGCCAAACAACTGACATTAATCATTTGTTTTCTATAATCTGATAAACATACTAAAACTCACCTTTTGGAGGGAGGAGTGGGGAGACCAATTAATAACTGTAATTTGAATTAATCTAGAAACATAATTCCAATAGGTTCTTTTCTTCAGAAACTTGAAAGCACATTTTACCACTACAAATGTGAACTCATTGCCATTTATCAGTATCAGATAATAATTTATCTGTTAACTTCTTTGCTCTGTCATTAGAAAGTAAGCTCCATGAAGCGAAGGACTTTGATAGAAGGTAAGATGCTTGCTCATTAGCAAATACCACTGAGGGCACATAGGAGCAAGGTGCCATATGAGACACAGTAAGCAATCAAGATAGAAGGAACGGCATTTGTCTCCAGCTTTGCCAGAACGCTGGAGTTTCTGCTATACCTAGTAAATGGTTTATATCCTAAAGTCAATTTATTTGTTTTTCATGCAGCTTATTTTGCACGTCAGAGTGATTGCTTAAGAAACTGGCACTGGAACCAACGGGTCTTTAGCTGTATGCCTACCTCCTCTCTTAAATGTCTTTTAAAATTTTAGATGTATATTCAAAAGCACACTAGAGTTTTTGGACACGGATAAGAAGGAGGTTTGCTACTTCACAGACAGTAATACTACTACTAATAATAAAAAGATCCAGGAGGCCACCCTGTATTTCAGAATTTTTTTTTTTTTTTTTTTTGAGACAGTGTGTCACTGTTTTTGGCTGGGCTAGCGTGCCGTGGCATCAGTCTAGCTCACAGCAACCTCAAACTCCTGGGCTCAAGCGATCCTTCTGCCTCAGCCTCCCGAGTAGCTGGGACTACAGGCATGCACCACTATGCCCGGCTAATTTTTTCTATATATTTTTAACTGGCCAATTAATTTCTTTCTATTTTTTTTAATAGAGACGGGGTCTCGCTCTTGCTCAGGCTGGTTTCGAACTCCTAACCTTGAGCAATCCGTCCGCCTCGGCCTCCCAGAGTGCTAGGATTACAGGCGTGAGCCACCGCACCCGGCCTTCAGAAAATTTTTCTAACACCCCTAGATGTCATGACATAGTGGCCGGCAAACTGTCAAAATAGGAAGAACACTATTTTTCCATGTGTTTTTTGGTTGTTGTTTTTTTAATGTAAAAGTACTCTGTTAAAAACATCAAGGACATGACAAAAAGCTACTTTCCTACACTTGACAGTAATATACTGTTTTCCGGCTTTCCTGTCATCAACTCTTCAGAAAATCATTTAGATTTATATGACTACTAATAAAAAAGTGAGGGACACAAATGTCTATCTGAGAAACCTACCAAATATCTTATTCTTTCCTATTTCTGGTATTTTGGTATTACAAGTAGCATCTGAGGAATAGACTCTACCTATAATAGAAACGGTATTGCCTGACAGTCAACTCTCACAATACTTTCCTTTAAAAACATCATGGCAAACTTATATAGTACAATTGTATACCAGAACAAAACAAGGCAAGCATTGAAAATTCACTGTCCAAATATTAATGGTTCCAAGCAATTCTCTCCTCTCCCCTTTTATCATCAGCAAGTATGTTGTTAATAGACACCTTAAGAAAGATTTCCCTCCAAACAGGCTATTTCTTTGCTCTCCTTTAAAGCAATATTCTTTCAAAGTGTTACCTATTATGTATAATGGTTCCCTCCAATTCCTTATGTCCCATTCTCTCCTGAACCCACTGCAACGAAGTTTTCACTCTCTTCTCCCTCTACCAAACTGCTCACCAATGTCTCCAACAACCTACTAACTTCAACAGTCTCAATTCTCAGTCTTTATCTTACTTGATCTGTCCATAGCACCTGACACAGATGATCACTCCTTCCTCTCTGAAACACGCTTCGCTTGCCTTCCACACCCTTGATTTTCCTACTACTTTATTCCTTTCCCTCATCTTTCATATCACTAAGCCTTGGAATACCTCAAAAGCCTAATCCCCATACCTCTTCCTTATCTGACCTCTCAGCACTCTCTATTCTCCTCTGCTACATTTTTCTCTCCAGAATTTAATACTATAGGCATGAGGTGAGGATTTTCATCTGTTTTGTTTAGTGCTGTATTCCTAGTTCCTAGAACAGGTCTAGCTCACTGCAGGAGGCCAACGAATAGTTGTTGAATGAATGAATGGACAAAAAGAAAAGTGATAACAGTAACAGTCACTTTGTACTGCGAACTTATCAGCCAGACACAACAATAAACATATTACATACATTTCCATTTAATCGTCAAATAATCATATGAGACATATGAGACTTTGGAATAGTGGGGACAGGGGTGGTTAACATGCACCGAATCACAAAACTACTAAACTGTAGTGCCACGATTCAAACCCAAGTTTATCATCTTCAAAGTTAACGCTCTTAACCTCTGCATGGCACTTATTTTACTAGGGTATTATTTCATTAGTTTTGGAATAAAGCCATTAGCTCTGGAATAAAGCCAACTCTATTTGAAGAGTTAGCAACCAAAAGTTCTCTATAGTTGTGAATTCACCTCCATTTTCTTTGTGAAGACAAACATTCCTAAGTTAACAGCAATTTATAAATTATACTCAAGATTCTCTTTTAAGACAAAGCATTCTACAATACCATTTTCAGTGATAAAAGGGTAACTGAAAAGAAACACCCAACTCCTTCAAAATGTTAATGGCAGTACTTAAACTTTCAATCTCTCTCATTTCTGTTAAAAAGCTCAAGCCAAACCTGGCAGAAGAGTCACCTAGGAGCTTCTTGTTTTCTGAAAACAAGATTCCCAGGCCCAGCTCCAGAGCGAATGATTCAATATCTCTAGGAAACAGGGCCCAGGAACCTAGTATTTTATAAAGCTCCCTAGGAAACCTTGGTGGTTAGCCAAGTTTGGATAACGCTAGCTAAACAAACCAAAGTTGGCAAGAGACAATGCCTCTATCTGAGCATCTGGCTCACTGTTTTGACAGTGACCAAGTCCCATTGGTACTGACCTTCTTGGAAAGAGGAACGATGCTGCTGGGTCGAACAAGCCTCCGTTTCTTACAGCTCAGTACAGGACGCGTTCGTGCTGCCACACAGGTGCCATCAGATGATGAAGAAACCAGATTCAGTCGTTGCTTTTTATGTAACTGTTCCTCAGCATCAGAGATGTCACCTGGAATGTGGTCTGCCAAGACAGGCTGAAGACTATACAAGGGAAAGGAAGAGTATTCACTTCTCAGAAAACATAAAGAAACAAAGCCTCTAATACTGGTCCAAACTCCTTTATTTGCAAATGCTTACAGACACAAACCAGCATTCTAGGGCAGAAGTAGGTAATCTCCTGATGTCCACTAATCTAAGTGTGTGTACTTATGTGTAAGGGTCTTGGCACACATTACCTACATCATGTCTGAAAAGCACAAAGGTCAGTAAGTGAACTCAAGTTCTAGTGACTGAGAGTTCTCTTTTACAACAAAAACATGAAGAAAGTCTAGAAATTTGCTATGTTACAAAATTATAAATTTTGCAAATGTTAATGGGCTGCCTTAGAATCAGTTTTCCTATGAAACTTGAATCTTGGAGATATGTACACATCATTCACTTGTATAGGGATTCCTTGAATCTTCACAAATATACATTTACAAACGTAGCCATCAGGGATCTCATCTGTTCTAAAGCAGCTTATGACATAAACACTACCGAGGAATTCCTCCAAGATTAAGATCAACAATGATTCACAATAATAGGACCTTTTATTTTTCTCCATGCCCAGTCCATTTTAGACCACAGCGAGTAAAAGGAAAATACATGAATATATTAATTAAAACAAACTTGCTACAGGAGGTAGACAAAATATTAATAAGTGATAAGGTTTCTGCTTCCTTAAACCAGGGTCAATACCGGCTAGAGATAACTAAGAGATCCAAAATACCTTTTACAAGCCTACCAAGTATATGAAATAGAAGGAATAAACTTACGTGTTAATAACTCCATTGACAGGTCTCAATGCTCCACATGATTTGGTAGACAATGACTCTGAAATATGACCAAGAACAGGGGCACCATGGTTTTCCAGTGGCTGAGAAACAGACTCAATCTGAACAAGGAAAAGAAAATACTTATCAACATTTACCCAATATCACCCCTGCCTGAGAAGCAGCATTATTTCATTTGCCTGAAGCACCTAAAATTTCTGATGACCAAACCTGAAAAACAAAACTTGTATGAGTGAAGAAATAGACAATTAGCGTTTGCTTTGGGGAAAGGGTGACGAGGAACACAAGTATTTTTCAGACTAAAAGTGAGTACCTACTGACAGGGAAATAACCCCAACAATTCTATGGAATAGAACCTTAGCAAAAACAACTACACAGTAACAGGAGGCTTCACCTAATTCAAGGATACACTAACATTAGTAACAAGACAACTAAGAGGAAACTGAAATGCAGTTAATATCTGCTGGCTGAAAGCTTGTTTTCCAAAAACTATACTTGGTTTAAAAAATACGTGTGTGTGTATGCTATCAGTTAGTAACTACTGTCTTTAGACTATCTGAATCAAATATATTTTTAGAATACAAAATGAAATAACATAGATGGGAAGAATAAGAAAAAGTTGGAATTCCAGTATTCAAAACAAATTATGTATTTATTAGGCTCAAAAGAACAGGGGATAGCTATGAGTGTCAATCATAGAGCATCTCTCAAGTACGAGATAACATAGCCGCACCTGAAGCTATCCCTCAGTTCTGGGAGGTAAGAAAATACCACAGAAAGGCTGTGGTCTTTGCTTCCTTACACCAGAATTGACTTTGGGGTGTTCTGAAGTTCTCCTTCCTATAACCAGTGCATTTTAAGGCCAATATTTTGAGGCTGAAATTCCATTTTTCAGTATTGCTGAATTTTTGATCTTCACACCCACCCAAGGAGAAAACACCAAAGGATGTGCAGACCTGAAAATAGTTCTGGACAGGTACCAAAAAAGGACAACAAATTGGGAAGATAATTTAAAACTTTTAATACATATTATCCTAAAAGCCAGATGAAAGTATAACATATACACAGACAAGTCATATAAGTATGCTACAGTGGGTGAACACTGGAAAAATATTCTGTCTTCTTTGCTGGATACCCTGTACATCTACTAATGTAATACAGATATCTTGAACAATTCTAGTCAATACTATCAAAATTATGATAAATTTGGTACACAGATTTATTGCCTTAAACTCAACACTGACTTCCCTTAGAAAGCAACATGCTATTATAAAGGTATTTATATCTTCTGACAAAGTATTTTTTTTTTATTTTTATTTTTTTTTTGAGACAGAGTCTCACTCTGTTGCCCAGGCTAGAGTGCCATGGCGTCAGCCTAGCTCACAGCAACCTCAAACTCCTGGGCTGAAGTGATCCTTCTGCCTCAGCCTCCCAGGTAGCTAGGACTACAGGCATGTGCCACCATGCCTGGCTAATTTTTTCTATATATTTTTATATTTCTAAATATAGAAATATAATATATTCTTATATTTTATATATTTTTATATTTCTATATATTTTTTCTATATATTTTTAGTTGGCCAATTAATTTCTTTCTATTTTTAGTAGAGACGGGGTCTCACTCTGGCTCAGGCTAGTTTTGAACTCCTGACCTTGAGCGATCCGCCCGCCTCGGCCTCTCAGAGTGCTAGGATTACAGGCGTGAGCCACCGCGCCCGGCCCTGACAATGTATTTTAACCAATCTTAAAAACCTACCCCAAAAGAACAATAAACACATCCTCAAAAATCTTATTCATACAGGTGGTCAATGAAATGATTTCTATTCAATAATCTAAATGCTTAACATCTGAGGAAAAGTTATAAATTGTGGTATACCAAATCAAAATAGTAAGAAGAACCATAAAAGATATTTCTTCTTCCCTTATGCCAGACAAGTATTTAAAGAGAAAAAATAATAGTCTTTTACACAGAAATTGTTTCAGAAAAAAAGGGTATATCCAAAATATTTTAATATAATTATAGTGACTAAAAATACAAATAGATATTGACAAGAAAAAAGTGTTACAGCAGAACTATTCTGAAAACTTCTTTATATTTAGGTCATATTTTTACATTAAAAAACTGATAAACCCAAATACCCTCCTGAATGGTAGTGAGAATTTACTATACAGGGGGAACCTCAAAAACCCTCAACCAATATGGTATGACAAAGTACTAGAAAATCAAAAGAACTGAGATTCAGGTTGGCATTAACTAGCATGTGTGACTTCAGGCATGTTATAGCTTTTCTAGATTTGAAGAAGTTTCCTTTAAACAAAAAAAGCAACTGTAAGCTTTTTGCTGGCATACCAATCTTAAGAATGTCTGTCGCTGGGCACGGTGGCTCACGCCTGTAATCCTAGTACTCTGGGAGGCCGAGGCAGGAGGATCGCTCAAGGTCAGGAGTTCGAAACCAGCCTGAGCAAGAGTGAGACCCCGATCTCTACTAAAAATAGAAAGAAATTAATTGGACAACTAAAAATACATAGAAAAAATTAGCCGGGCATGGTGGCGCATGCCTGTAGTCCCAGCTACTCGGGAGGCTGAGGCAGAGGGATCACTTGAGCCCAGGAGTCTGAGGTTGCTGTAAGCTAGGCTGACGCCACGGCACTCTAGCCTGGGCAACAGAGTGAGAGACTCTGTCTCAAAAAAAAAAAAGTGTCTGTCAATTTTACATTCACTTAAAATATAGCTCTTAGCATTAAATTATGGCAGTTATCTAAACTATATATCTATGTATTCTATAAGGCACCATGGTTACATAATGAGTGATTCTCCGTGTGATTAAGTTTTCTGGTAGGGATTATGAGATTTAACTGCAAGGATACTTGTCAAGACAAAATGTTGCCATTCTTCAACAAAATCTCATTTCGAAACATTTATCTTTCATATAGAAAGTTTAAAGAATAAAGTAAAATCACCAGTAATCTCACCACCCACAGCAAACTGCTGCTAAAAGCCTGTCTTGTTTCTCATGCTTACATATACATATATATTTAAATGTTATTAATCTTTAATGTGAATGTTATTGATTTTCTTAAAGAAATCTCAACCTTCCTGGGGTATTCAAATCAAAATTGAAGTCAGTAGGCAAAACATTATTTACACAGAAATGTTGCCAAGAATATAAAAGCACACAAAGATTAAGAGCATAAAAATCAGAAAAGGACTGTCCCTGGATACCAGTCCCAGCCATACAAGGAAACACTGGATGTTCAGGAGGGATCTGCTTAGAGACCCTGAGAAATTCCGTAATCAAGCTGAGTTCTAAAAGCAGGGCATTTGGGCAGGCAGGTTCACTCATTATCAAATGCAAAGAGGTTAAAATATTAACCACAATCGCAGCGTTCAATTTGGAAAAATAAAAATAAAATATGCACATTTAATTTTACCTAGCTCTGTGGATACTGACACTGCCTTAAGACAAAATGAACATTCCCTATCTTGCAGTCTAAAAGGCTGCAAACGGAGAATAGAGAAACATTAACAAACACTTTAGAATGTTAAATCCACATTCTAATTTAAGCTTGATCATTACTACTGCAGTGGTTTACATCATTAGTGTTTTTAGAAAACTAAAACATGACTCAGATATGTCATCCAATAAAGATAAAGATATAAAGAGGATGAAAGAATTTAAGACTCTCCCACCCAGAGAACAGATAATATCACAGAAGTTTCCATTTGAATTTTATTTGACGTTCAGATGTACTGAAGGTACATCCCGCAGCCAGAAAGAGAAGAGAAGAAAGGCTAAAGTGGCAGACAGAGTGCTCCTGTAATTCCCTTCTCTCCAAATCAGGGCCCCAGAAGATTACCTTTTGGAGCAATCTTAGAGCTGGACTTAGCAAGAAGGGCTGCTGAACTATTCCCCACCACCCATTGAAACGGCCAGGTGTACAGCATAAAATGATTAACACAGCAGCAACAAGATTCAAATTTGTTATTCACATGAAGCAGACATCTGTCTGATTCATTACTCCACCCTCTTAGCCAGACCAAGTAACTGTGACAAAGAGCCCTTGAAGAAAACCTAAAATCAAATTAAGAGTTTTCATGGAGGTGGGTTTTTCTGAAGTCTAAGAAACAATGTCCACTAGATGTGTTTCACTAGTAAGTAGAGAAAAGTAAAGGGCTAAAAACAAAGAGGCCCAAACTTAAAGACAGAATAAAATTAAATTCTACCTGCAAAGTATATGTATCTATTTTTACTTTAGTCATTCAATTAATGCCATGTTATACCTGCTTGAAATATCATTTTCTTAAATACATCACATTCATTTGGCTAGAAAATTTAACTGTTTGGTTTTGGTTATTCTCTTTCTCACAAACATAATTAAAATGGGGGACTGGGTGACAAGAATTCAACTTTTATTCCTGAATCAAAATAAATTAGTTTTTTACTTTGTATGAATGATTTCAGGTCTCAAACTCCCCATTTCAATGATATTTTGCATAGGTTTGCTTAAAATTACCAAAATGTTTCTGGCCTATAAATAGTATACCAGTTATTTCCATTAACTAGTACTATAGCCAAGAAATTGCACTGTGTTCTGAAAATTCCACTTTCTTTTTTTCTTCAGGTTCATGAAAATTCCACTTTTGCCAAGTTATTTAACTAGGCTTCAATTTCTGCATATGTAAAATGGGGCCATGTGCCTCACTTTCCTATGTCTGTAGGTTGAGGATAAAAATATATCTATACAATTACATGAGAACAATTTTGAATTAGTTTGTATTTTAAAATTTCAATTAGCATAATGTTGTTGTAAGTCCAATGGCTCCTAAACATAGATTTATATTAACATTGTTGAAAATATGTCTAGAATCTAAAGAAATACAGCAAATGCAAAAAAAAAAAAGTCTTATAAATTCTTACTGCTCAATTTATTTATATCCACAGCCCAACTTACTTTCTTTTAAAGAAAGTAATTTGTCAGTGTTTATGTGATTCCTATATTTCCCAGCCAATATCTACGCCTTTCCTTTCTATCCTAAAACTCTTCTCAGGCCAATACACCACTCATTGTCCCTGGTAACTAACTACAAAACGTCAAGGAAAAGAAAAGTATTCTTGCTTAACCAATGGTATGAAGAATGTATCTTGGACTGTTTTAAAAGAAATAGCAATAGCTTAACATTTTTAGCATGCCTTTCTTCTTAGAAAGCATTAGTCCTTCACTTAATAGTTCACTTGTTTTTCTATTGATTCCACAAAGGAGGATGAGTAAGGAAAGGGTAAACAAGGCTCATTTTACAAATAGAAACTAGTACACAAACAGCAACATTACTTGTCAATAGCCACGAAAACAATGATTTTGCTAATTAAACCAAAGCCCAAACAACCCCCCCCCCAACAAACAAACAAAAAACTCCTCCTCAATTTCAAATTTGTCCTTTAAACCCACCCAAGGGGGGTTTAAGAAAATATAAACGTTCTGTTCATTTCTGCAAAAGAAATATAGGAAGGATAATCTAAAAACTAATGAAATTGTTTGCCTACAAGGAGTAAGCGGGAATAGGATGTAGAGAAGAGAGAACGTATAGCTTTTAGAACCGTATGCTTCACAGACTCAAAAAAATAAAAACCAAGCCAGGTGCAGTGGCTCACACCTGTAATCCTAGCACTCAGGGAAGACCAGGTGGGAGGATCACTTGAGGTCAGGAGTTCGAGACCAGCCTGAGCAAGAGTGAGACCAATCTCTATTAAAAATAGAAAAAATTAGCCAGGCAACTAAAAATTAGCAGGCTGTGGTGGTGAGCGCCTGCAGCCCCAGCTACTCGGGAGGCTGAGGCAGAAAGATCCCTTGAGCCCCGGAGTCTGAAGTGGTTGTGAGCCAGGCTGACGCCACAGCACTCTAGCCCAGGCAACAGAGCGAGATTCTGTCTCAAAATAATAAAAAAATTGAAAATTACAACAAAAAAAGCCAACTATTTTGTGGTGGTGGGGACACACGGGAAACTAGATTAGGAATACCATAGTAACAAATGAACCTAACTGTACCATAAAATAACATAACCACACTGAAAGGTACGAGCAAAGAAAAGAACCCCAGTAAATTCAGAAAACAGCATTCTGATTGTATATGATAGCACTAACATACTGTACAGAGACACTGTACAGTTAGTAAATTTCTCACAGTGGCATGAGACGGCAATTATGAAACTACTTTAGGGCTATTATGAACAACTAAATATCAACAAAGAAGCAGGAAGGCTTTTGTGCTGAACTAGTTAGTATGAACTCATGGTTTTCAATATACATATAGATGGGTAGATATAGAAATACAGATGTATGTGTATGCATGTGTGAGCATAAGATTCACACATTTCCTAGTTTTGTCTGCTGAGAAATCCTAGAAGCAACGACACCAAGTAGCAATAAGCACAATTAACATCCCGATCCTGGTTTATTTTATTTTTTTTGTGACAGAATCTGACTCTGTTGCCTAGGCTAGAATGAGTGCCGTGGTGTCAGCGTAGCTCACAGCAACCTCAAACTCCTGGGCTCAAGCGATCCTCCTGCCTCAGCCTCCCGAGTAGCTGGGACTACAGGCATGCACCACCATGCCCGGCTAATTTTTTCTATGTATTTTTAGTTGTCCAATTAATTTCTTTCTATTTTTAGTAGAGACGGGCTCTCGCTCTTGCTCAGGCTAGTTTCAAACTCCTGACCTTGAGTGATCCGCCCGCCT